>JAWQEG010007525.1:0-33749 GCA_033782935.1 Petrolisthes cinctipes
TCTCTCTCTCTCTCTCTCTCTCTCTCTCTCTCTCTCTCTCACACACACACACACACACACACACACACACAACACACGGCCTCTTGCCTTGTGTCAGTGTGGAGGTGATAATCGATGTGTGAGGTGAGTGGGACAGGTGTTGGAAGGCGATGGACCACCAACCAACCAACCAACTAGCTGGTCAGGTATCGCATAATTACCGCCACCAGTCATTCCACCCCATCGCCTTCCCCCCCTCCCCCACTCCTCTTCCCTGATAACGACTGCAGCATGATAACGAACGACCTGTATGTGTCCTATGATGATGGTCGTCCTGCTGCGCGGGGGGGGGGGGGAGTGGGTTGTTATAGTTGATGTTGTTATCATTTATTATTTAGACTGGGGGGAGTAATGGCTTGAAACTTCAATATTTCCACGGAATAAGCCCAGATGATTTAAATTTCTGTTAAAAAAAGGTTTAAATGAAAATTGATATACAGGTTTAGTTAAAGGTTATAACCTAAAGTGTTATTACAGAACACTTCTCTTTAACTTCACGTCATTTGAAGGGAGAGTATAACAAAACCTTCCATGAAATCTTGAGTCGCGATGATGATCAAAATACTTTAACTCCCAACACTTAAACATAATGCCACCACTTAATTCACAAGCTCCTGGTACACAACGGCACATGTCTTACTATTACTCTTAGACAGTGACCATGGTGGAGGTGAAGGTTGGGTGTTGGTCTGGTGATGTGTGGGTACGGGCTCCATTAAGGGGATACCATTGTTTTGGCTGTTGTTTCTTCCAATTCATACCAAGACGCAAATCACCTCTATTTTACTACTAGGGGTTATGTTTCGTGAAATAATTTTGAGGAAGATTCAGTAGCTCTCCAATTTACAAACAAACATTTCTCCCCTGTAAAAGATGGGTGAAAGATAAGTTATTTAATAATAGTTCTGTTTTGTTCCAATTCCTTACTTGAGTTCCTGCGACTGTGGTACCGAACCGTACAACATCGCACACATACACTAGCCTTAAAACTTTCAAACTGTCTTCAGCTTCAACTATAGATTTAATACTGTATTCCTGTACGGGTGATATTGTTTTATGAAGATTGTTACAGCGTAGAAAATCTACCAATACTTCATTTAGGGAATCAATCAGCAATTGTCATTGAGTGGACCAAACCCTCGTCATCAGATAACGAACCGTTCATGCTTACAGGTCCGACAAATCAATCATGAGGGGAGGGAGGTGGTGATGGATATATCGACCTTAGGCAGCCGTAGACTATTGATCTTGGGGTCGGTAAGGTGGGGAAGTTGTGGGGTCGGTGGGTGATGTGGGGAAAGTTGTGGGGTTCATATATATATACAGTATATATATATATATTAATGTATGAAATGAGGGGTGATGGAGATGGAGGGGAATTAAAATATATTATGCAGTTTGTGTGTGTGTGTGACCCGGTGTGGTCGTGATGAGTTATGAGGGCAGGGACGAAAACACGTATTATGAGGGATGTGTGAGTTGATGAGTATGTCGGGGAGCAGGGACGAAAACACATATTATGAGATTTGTGTGTGTGTTGGATGAGTCAATGGAAGCAGGAATGAAAACACGTATTGTAAAGTTTGTCTGGGTGATGAGTAGATTGGGGGCAGGTATAAAAACACCTATACACGTATCATGAAGGGTGCGTGTGGGGGGAGTGGACAGGGGGAGGGACGTGGGTAGAATCATGGGAATATGTGGGGGGGTGGTGGTGGGGGGCAGAATCATGGGGACAGCCGTGAAAAGCTACACCCCTGACTCCCACTTCATCAGCCCCATGCCACGCTGTAATTATATTCACTCTAATTATTGCTCCGTTAGTTACCTTAATTACTTCAATTATTTCTAAGTACATGATACCAAAGTCCCTCCCGTGTTGCCTCCATTCTTCTTCCTCCTCCTCGCCATTTCGTCATCCTCTTCATTCACTTTATCCTCCTTTTCTTCTTCCTCTCCTTCCTTCTCTTGGAATTTTCTTCTCTCTCCTTACTTCATTTTTCACTTGCGACTTCCTCTTCTTCCTCTTCATTCTTATTTACCATTCGCCTAACTTTTCCCTTCCTTTTATCCTCCAACTTCTCTTTCTCCTCATTACTCCTCTCTTTATATCATGTCTCAGTTTTGCTTCTTCCTCCCTTCCCTTTCCATTCAGCTTCAAGGTATGGGGGGATTCTCTTTTTGGTAAATTGGAGGGCAACTGATTCCTCCAAAGTGTGCCCAGAAACAGAGGACCTCAATGTTCCTAATATAGATGGGATCAGTTTCGTGGCAAAGTTTGGAGGAATCAATGACCCTCCAATGTATCAACAAAGTAATCTCCCCTTAAAGTGACTGAAGGGAGCACATAACTGGGAAGGACCTTCTGCATTGTTAACCCTTTCCATAGTATTGGTAGAGCAGATTAAGGGGGTAATTCCCTTTTGGTACATTGGAATGCCTTGATCCCTCCAAAGTATGCCAGGAATCAGGATCTAGTTAACAAAAATAATATAGGTGTTCTGTTGCTTGGAATAGTTTGGAGGATTCAGTTGCTTCAGATTTACCAACACAAAATTTCCCCCTTAAGGCTCTCAAACAGTTTCGTAAGGACCAATTAATAGGCCTAAGGCTGATTGATATCCAGTTCAATCCATTGTATCCTTCCTTTTCCTTCCCTTCTTTTCTCCCTCCCACCCACTCCTTTCTCCCTCCCACCCACTCCTTTCTCCTTCCCCACTTCCCTTCATTCCTTCACCTCCTCTTCATTCCCACCTCTTTTTTTTCTATGTTATACATCCTCTTATAAGAACCAGTTAATCCTTTGCTGTTTAAATGTCAATTATATATTTTTGTGTGTTCCCTCAAACCGCACCTCCTTCTTCCTTATCTCACCCCTCTCCTCTTCCTGCCCCACCTTACCCTTCTCCCCATCTCCATATGCCCCACCTCACCCCTCTCTTTCTCCTTCCCCACCTCACCCCTCTCTTTCTCCTTCCCCACCTCACCCCTCTCCTCCTGTCTCACCTCACGACTCTCTTCCCTTTTCCCTCCCTCGCCCCTCATATCCTCCCATTACCCCTCTCACCCCTCTCCTCCTCCCATTACCCCACTCACCCCTCTCCTCCTCCCATTACCCCACTCACCCCTCTCCTCCTCCCATTACCACTCTCACCCCTCTCCTCCTCCCATTACCCCTCCCACCCCTCTCCTCCTCCTTCTCCTCTTGCCCCCCCCCCCCTCCAGTTCTCCCACTCGCCGCCATTCTTCGTTTTCTTTAATTAGAGGGGCACTGTGTAATTACTCCCGAGAGACACAGTGTTGAGGAAGACGTACTAGAGACAGGCATAATAATACCACTGCTGAGGGGGTCTAGTCACGTCCTGGGTGTGGTGGTGGTGGTGGTGGTGGTGGGGGTGGGGATGGTAATGATGGTGTGGTGGTGGTGGTGGGGTTGGTAATGATGGTGGTGGTAGTGGGGATGATGGTAATGATGGTGGTGGTGGTGGTGGGGATGGTAATGATGGTGGTGGTGGTAGTGGTGGGGATGGTAATGATGGTGGTGGTGGTAGTGGTGTTAATGTAGGTGATGGAGATAATGGTAGTGGTGTTAATTAATGTTGGTGATGGAGATAATGGTAGTGGTATTAATGTTGGTGATGGAGATAATGGTAGTGGTGTTAATGATAGTGGAGGTGGTAGTGATAGAAGTGGTGGTGAAGGTGAAAGTTTGTATATATTGTTTGTGATGATTGAGATGGTGACCATAGTAATAATTGTGGTGTTAAAAGTCACGAACCAAAATGTTTCCTCACCAAAAACGGAGGAGTGAAGTTAATTAATTAAGACTAGATGTTCCCAACAATACTGACAATGGATGATGGTATAGTTATTATGCATACACTCATGATTATACACTTGGAACACCACAGCGTTTGTAAGTTGTAAGATAAACAACACAGGAAACCAACTTACACTTGCTATATTGTATTGTATTGTATGGGGCCCTTGATAATCATGCCTGTTTTAAAAATCATAAGTTACGGATACCTCTGAATTAGGCCTCAATACAGTACATATCGATATAGTCATAAATTCAAAATTTTGGGGACATTTCTTGTAACTGTAGTGTACATTTATGCTATCTCTCTCTCTCTCTCTCTCTCTCTCTCTCTCTCTCTCTCTCTCTCTCTCTCTCTCTCTCTCTCAACTTAGATCATTACAATGGTTTTCTTTTCGGTTCGCGGCACACCTAATTAGCAAATGAAATTATACAAACGGATGGTTAATTTCCCCTAGAGCGTAAAATGAATGTGTACTCTAGTGGCTAAACATACTCTAGGTCGTGGTAGAGTGGTGGCATAATTAGATGAAGGTAATAAATAGTTTTTTTTTTCTATATATTATTACATTTAAACTTCTTTTTACTAATATATAATAAATAATTCTTTATGTTCAATAAGGCGATTATTTTGATGTCTACTCATTATTCTTACATCATATGAATTTTCCTCTATTTATGATTTCCTTTAAACTTGTATTTTTACTGAAATATAATAATGCATTTTGTTCATTAATTAAGGTAGTCATTTTATCTTTGTGTGTGTTATTTATTATTCTGACATCATACTGTGCGTGGTGGCAGACAACGGGGAATAAATATATAAAGAAATAGAGAAAAGAGAAATACTCGTAATTATATAGCTCATCAACTATCATTAGACTTGCATGTGTGGAGTACAACGCCTCCAAGGTTATGGTGTCCCTGTTGTGGTGTTGCTTTTGTTCGCTTAATATAGTTTGATGAAGGTCGACCAAAACACGGCAACAATTCTCCACCAGTCCTTAATTCGTTCTCTCCACGATGTTCGATGAAGACACAGATGGCCCAATTCCTGGTCATTAGAGTTAGGTGTTTAAATACCCGTATCACAACCACTGGCAGAAAATTATCGGAATTGATTTTGTTGCGTTCGCATCGATTTTCAGCATTTCCATGTATAGTACAAAGATATATTGATCTGCTACTTCTGTTTTGTTGAAACATACAACCCAGAAACCAGTAGGATGTTCTGGGAGGATCAACCGATTTAAGAGTGTCTGTACAGTATAGCACAGAATGTTAAGATTGCCGCCTCTTGATCCACTAAGTTTGTCAAACAAGATGTATCGAGTCTAGCTTTGATAGGTGACTGGGAAGACTCCTCGTGGCATCCAGCTAAACCATGCGAGTTTACTAAGGTAATACACTCGCAATTAAAAAAAATTATCCAAGGCTTACTGAAATTCGAAAAATTTGCCCCATCACTGCAACTTGATTTGTGCTGAGATAAACCAGGTCGGGATTGAAATTTTGAATCACAACTGAACCCTAATGGCGAAAGCAGATGGCGCTCTACCTACGTGGGATGCATAGTGTCCAACAGAATTAAAAGTCTTCATTCTGACGAAGTAGACGCATTGGTTTTGAAAATTATTGACATCTGGCAACTCAACTGGTGGTGTTGGCTCAGTGGAAGGCAAATTATCATGTCAGCGTTGCCGTGGCTGGTGATGGTACCGTGGTGGGGGTTGTTGTGTGGGTGGTGGGTTTATCTTGGCTATTCTCTTTCACCAGGGTTAGCCCAGGTTTCTGCTTTGTTACGTTGTTTTTATGCCTCCCAGGAAACTTTAATGGAATCACAATTTAGTACTATCATTGCTCTTGTAAATGAGGGCAAAAGTAATACAGAAATAGCTAGGAACACCTGTATATTACTTTTGCCAGTACATTACAATCGAGCTAGGAAGTGTAGTCACAGATTACAGTGTTTTTCCTTTAAGAAACAGCATTTATTATCCTTCTATTTTCGTGAATTGGCGTTTGCTTTTGAAACCAACGTACAACATTATAATCGGTATCTGCAAATATATCTATAACGTATATATTTAATTAGAGTTTGAATTTTAGTGATGTGCAGGACGAAACTTTGTGAAATATCAACTTACTATAGTTTCTGTTTAAAGCAGTAATGTCATTATTGTAGGTGTCATATCAGTCCTATGATCTGACATGAATATAAAACCTGGCATCAATACGAATTTTGCTTGGCAATTATGACCACATTTTTGTGTGTACGGAATTTTGTGAACAATTTGACATCACTTACGAGCACAACCGTACAGTCTTGCCTAGGCCCTATATGTTGGGCAATTTTCTCGATGGCAATTCAGCCTGAGCCAGTGATTATAAAACACCTAGTAGTATAATTATTATATTCCACCCCCCAGCACCACAAGGGTTTGGAGTTTTCCCGGCGGATAAGTAGTTGTACTCATGGCACCCCTTCAGCCCAACCAAGTCACTCTCTTCTGCCTAGTCCTACAGGGTCTTCCTGGCCCAGAGCGTCGGTCTTTCATCCTCAACTAAACCTCTTGCATCCACACAATGACACATACATTCCACACACACACACACTTACCATCTAAACGATTACCAAGTAAAACCGTATACTGATCCGATCACAGTAACTTAATTGCAGAAAAGCATACACACAGATGCCCACTTATATATACACTCTCTCTCTCTCTCTCTCTCTCTCTCTCTCTCTCTCTCTCTCTCTCTCTCTCTCTCTCTCTCTCTCCACTGCTTACAGTATATATGTATAAAAAGACGTTATTTATATTACAAAAAATGGGGGGCACAAAGCGCTCTGCCTCGTTTATTTAAAGAGCAGAGGTCCTTTTGTGAGTTAATGAGACTGTCCTTCTCAGCCTTACTGTAGAGAGTGTGAGGCAGAGATGAGTCTTTATTACAGAGATTATCCAGAGAAGTGAGTGGGCTTTGTCTCTTGAGTGTCGCTATGGAAATGATGATGATGGTGATAGCTAGGTAAGGTTTCAGCGACGAGTGTTGCTTTGCTTGTTTTGGTTATGATGATGGTGATGGTTTAGTATTTGGGTATCAGATGAGTCTTTATTACAGGGACTCAGAGAGGTGCCCTGATCTTTCCTCCAGAGTGTTGCTGTAGGAACGATAGTGGCAGCTTTTGGTGTGTCATAGAGAAGAGTTAGGGATCAGTCAAATATGAGGTGCTGCTGTTGTTATTTCTCGATGAACGGCGTTGATGCTCAGGTGTATATCGAAGCCTTTGATTCGCCGTTTCTTGATACGGGCTGTACAGATGATGATGATGTTGATAATGGTAATGGTAGTAGCACGTGTGTGTCTGTGGTTTCTACTGTTGCTGTGATGCTGTGGTTGCCATGGTGACGGTAATTATAGTGTTAGTGATGAGTGGTTCGATGGTTGTTTTGGATGCCATGGTGTCGGTAACAATGCAGAGTGTGTCAGACAGAGATGAATGGTTCGGTGGTAATAATGGTAGTAATTTGATTGTTACTAATGTTACTAATAAGGGGATCTGTTTCCTGGCATAGGTTGGAGAAATCCGAAACCTTCAATTTCATCAATTACGTGTTGCTATGCAAAAGGTAATTACCTGAATGAATAGATGAGTGTTGATTAGATTAGTATTGTTTGAGTGTCACGGGTGTGTGTTGTTACGTAAATGAGTGTCGGGGGTCATCGTACATTTTGTAAACAATTACCGGTAAAAAAAAAAATTGGGGGCGTACGCGCATAAGTAGAAATGTCATCGATAGATTATTAGAGAGATCATATGTGGAAAAATTGGAAGTTTAGTGGTTCTCCCAAACTATACCGGGAAACAGATAATCTCGGTATGCAGTCTGTGTTGTGGCACAACTATGACCTCGGAAAATAACCAGACGTTTCTTGTGGACTTGAACTTGGGTCCATGACATTCGCAGTCCGTTAATGTATCAACTCTGCCACCGCCTTCCATGATATTTGAATATCGAGAACGACCAGAGCGCATCGTAATACCTTAGACGTTTGGAGTATACTTTATCTGATGTCCATTCGGTTCGCAGTCCATCATGCTCTCCACTCGATTATCGCCTCCCAAAATGATATCTTGTATCAAACCATCTCTCTCCACGAAACACGATGAGGATCGAATTCATAGTCAAGCTACAAGTTCCATAGGTTTTTAGATCTGTCTACCGAACCCCATAACTGTCATCAAGAGTGACTTGTTCAGTACCATAAAAAAGTTTACAATAATTCACATCCCAATTTTTTCCTATTACCCAAGCACCCTTTTACTTACCATTCCATGTGACCCACTCACTTCCCATTCCACACACATACATTCCACTCTCCTCCCTCTCTTCCCACTCCACACACACATATTCCTCTCTCTTCCACACACACATATTCCTCTCCTCCACACACACATATTCCTCTCTCCTCCACACACACATACACATTCCTGTACTCCACATACTCACCCCCAACCATTCTCCCTCCTGGACAGATTCTGAAGCCATGGAGTGCACGACGGAGAGACTGGTGATCAGGGACAAAGTGGGGCGACTGCTCTTCTCAGCCACCAGGGATGCCGTGCTGGTGGGGGCCCGCCAGCTGACTGTGGAAGGTGAGTGAGGGATAAGGGACGAAACTAAGTGAGAGGTGATGGAGGGATAATGGAAGAAGGGGTTTGTAGAAGGTGAATAAGAGATGAGGGACGTAGAATGGATGGAGAGGTTTATATAGAAGGTAAGTCAGAGATGGTGGAGGGAGAATGAAAGAAGAGGTTTGTTAAATAAGGTGTACAATGTAGAGAGAGAAGGTGAGAGAGATGAAGTAAGGTAAGGAGCTAAGGGTTTGAAGAGAAGGAAAGTTTTATTTTTGAGTTGTGATGCAAAATGAGTGATGGTGAGAGAGGCGGAATAAGTTAAGGTAGTTTTCTTTTAAATAAGTATGGTGTAAGATGTAGAGAGTGAAGATGAAAGAGATGGTATTATATAAATGAAGGACGGTTTTGTGATTATAAGGTGTAGCATTAAAAGAGTGAAGGTGGGTGTGATGGAATAATGAAAGAACGAGTTGGTTTTTGAGATAATATGTAAAATGAGGGTGAAAATGAGTAAACGATGAGGAAGTAAGAATGGAAGAAAGGTTTGTGAGATATAGTGTAAAATGAAAGTGAAGGTTCGAGAGCTGGAAAGAGGGAAAGAAGGGATTGTGAAATGGCGTATGTTGGTGGTGTAAGTAAAAGTGTGTGTGTCTTAATGTGGTTACATGCTTGTGACCTTGTGTGCGTGTGAGTGTGTGTATATATGCATATGTGCGTATTGAATGTGTGTTTATATGTATTGTATGTGTGTGAGCGTGTATACTTTGGGTGCATTAGAGTGCCTTGAGATCTCCAAACTATACAAAAATACCCAAAGGCATTTTTTTTTATATAGATATATTTATTTATTTATCTATTATTTTATTTATGTAAACTCGGTGCTACATAACATATCACCCACTCTTATAAAACAGTGTATACTCGTAACAACATTGCAGGTGTTAATTTAGAGGACGACCTCTTTGGATAATACTAATCAACATCGTCTCTATGGTAAAATGTCGAATTGTATGTTGTGTGGTTGTTATAGTACATCGCACATGTAATGTGTGTTAATGAATGAAGGTGAAAAGTGAAGGGATTTTAGGGAAACCACGTTTTGCACAAGTTAATTCACCCTCGCCATCCCCATTCCAATCATAGCTCCCTTCACCACACAAGGGCGTACACACTTCATGAAACATTTTCATGTCTGTAACATATATTACACAAGACGTGAGACAATTATCTACAAACTGGACAGGGTTTCCCTTCACCTTTTACCCTCATATATTGACACAAATTTAATATACTGTAACAGCTAAACAATGTAACATTCGCCATTCCCTCATACAGACGATGTTGATTAGAATTATCCAAGGAGGTCGTTCTCCAAATTAATTCATGCAAAGCTGTTACGCCCTGTACTTATATGTTGAGGAACTCTTCTGTTTCTTGGCATAGTTTGTAGGAATCAGTAACCTTCCAATTCGAACACAACAGAAGTCCTCTTTATAAATGTGTTGGTTCATTAATGCTCAGTTTCTAACCGAACCCTCGGACAAATATTTATGACACCTGGTAAGCCTCGTTGTGTCGGAAGTAAATATTTAATCTCGCGTTTTTTGCCGTGTTTAATTTGGAGATAGTGTGAGTAAACCGTTGTGACTAAAATAGGGCAAGGCGGATGCTCTAAATACAATATGTTACAATATGTTATTAGAAGGAGTGTTATTAAATCATCCCCCCCCCCCCTTGCACAGCATACACGGGAGCAGGTAGAGACTTTTTTTTTCGCCTTAAAATCTACATTTATATCTGTCATTGTCCACTGGTTAGCATCACTTCTGCTATTCGGGAAGATTCTGAGAAGAAGCGTTACCTTGATCGCATCCTTGCAGTGACATTCCGTGAGACTCGTTATGGGGAGGTAGCTTTTATCTCTTGTTTGTGGGTTGCTCTGAGGCTTAAGCGATCTAAGGTTTGGTAGGTTATTGTGAAGAGAAATTGGGGGAAAGCCATTGAAGACTGCGAGACTGAGTTTCGCGGTGGCCGGCCTGAACAGAATTTTTCTTAGGAATCCAAAAGCATTGTCCTTGAAGTTTCAAGAAGCCGAAAGAAAAGTTGCGAAAGAAATCCTTGTCCGTCGAAACAAACAGGTCAGACGCCTTGCTGTGTACCGACTGAGGGTTCGAAAAGGTTTCAAACCGTGGCATGAATTAACCAAACCTCGAAAGACGGAGCTGAACATCGAGGATTGCCTTTGGTTTTGCTATTTCCTGTGTGATTGGTCTGAGGAGCATTTTCTGCACTTGGTAGTGAGTGACGAATTTACGTTACTCGAAAACCAAATTCTCAAAATTACCTCATATGATCGACAACTCCTGATGTGATTCCCGATGAAGAGAGGTACTGTGAAGTTTTACTCTACAAAACACATCCAGTATGTTCGTCTATGTATGAAAATTTTAATATTCTCTAATTTGGGAAAGAATTACAAGTGATCAAGAGCAATTACTATTTGCAAATTCATTATTATAAAATACTGAGAGTGTCTGAGTACTTCAGAACAAGAGAAAACTTTGAAAACTTACAGTAGAGACAAAAGTAGTGCTAAGGGAAACACACACGTCATTCCCTAAAATCAACGCATTACTGAGGTGCTGCCGTGAGGGGTGTATGTGTAGTCAGGAATACCAACATTACATATCACTGTCCATAAGGGTGGTGTTGATACTTCTCTTGCCGACTGTACATCTTCTAGTATAGCCTGAGAATGGGGGGGGGGGGGGCAATAATTTAATATCACTCTGTACATGCATGCATAAATACTCACATACATACATAAATACAAACACAGACACATACACACATAAATGCATACACAGACAAATGCATACATAAATACATACACAGACAAATGTATGCATAAATACATAGACACACACATACATAGATAAATACATACACAGACAAATACATACATAAATACACACATACATACATACATACATGCGTACATACATACAGCCGGTGAAATTATCCAGCTAATAACGATTTTTGCCGATAATTTTCTTGCCGATATTAATTGCACCTAACTGTGCTTCTATCCGCTAATAAATTCAGGCCAGCAATGATTCCAACCGATTTTATTCCCGATATTTCCATGCTATTCTAATTAGACCTAGACACTGGAATTTATTGGCACTTGGCTCCAGCTCTGACTCTCTTATTAATGTTGGTAGCCAAGTGACCAGAGCTATAGCATCTATCCTGAATAAATAATGATAATGATACTCACACATTAACGCCGGTGAGATAAGTCTTGCAATTAGTGTTATTTTCACATGATATTTCTTGTCGTACATACATAGATTTCACCCGATAAGTTTTCAATCGATGATTCTAACAGATAAAACTTTCCATGTGTTTCTCCAGCTGATAGATATAATAATACCCGATTTAGTTTCAGTCGATAATGTGCTTTCACCAGATATTTCTAGTAGATGAAATACAGCAGCATGTTTTCAACCACCGATATTTCTGACCGATGACACTAACCGATTAAAAAATTAAATAATCTTCCACCAGTGAATTTTTACCTACAACACCAACCAATTCAAAATTCCCTCAGCACATGTACAGTCACGAGCCAAAATAAGAACCCAGATCTGCATGGAAGAGCCATATGAAATATTAAACGAACCCCAGCAAGTATAAGACAGGACAAGAGTAGTAATTGGTTCACTGGTTCGTCATATTATTCGAAACTTCAACAAGACCTGCTGGATACTTATAATGGCTAGTGACTGTACACTCGCAATCCAAAATTTGTATCCAGGACTTGTTGAGGTTTCGAATCATTTGACATACCAATTACAATGCTTATCGTGTTTCATATTTGCTTGAGCTTGCTTAATACTCAATCAGGCTATTCGAAGAAAGCCTGGATACATATTTTGGATTGCGAGTATACATTACCTCAACCGTATAAACTCTCTCTCTCTCTCTCTCTCTCTCTCTCTCTCTCTCTCTCTCTCTCTCTCTCATCTTCTTGCAGCCACACCATGACACCCTCCCACACCACATCACTCCCAAGGGCCCTACATCTCTTACACCTCCCCCCCGCTCCCCCCCCCCCTGCCCCCGTACAGGCATTCAATTGAGATATTATGTTGTGTTTGGGTGAGTGGGGGGGGGGGCGTAAGATAGATGCAGGTGAAAGCGAACGAGAGAGAGAGAGAGAGAGAGAGAGAGAGAGAGAGAGAGAGAGAGAGAGAGAGAGAGAGAGAGAACGATTGATACTGATAGATAAATAAGTGAATAGAATGTGAGATTCAGAGAAAAGTACAGGCAAAATATATAGATAAGACGACACATAAATTAATAGATACATTAAAGGTAGATAAATAGATAGATGTGTAAAACTAATCTCGCCTCACCTGCACCCAATATGGAAGTGCCAGTTTCTTTATAACTTTTTTCCTGCTGGAGTGTATTGTATGTGTAGGTAGCCAAGTGACAACAACCTCTCTGTCCTGAATGAAAGGAAGAACAGTCAATAATTCGCATATATACATAAACTATGGTGAATAAGTCTTGCAGTTTGTGTTATTTCCTCCCTATAATTCTTCCTTTTTTTTTCTTCTTCTTCGATATGTTTTCTAGCTATAATTTTAGTAGATAAAACTTTCGGTGTATCTCAACATATATAATAGTCGACTGTGGGAAGAATTTTGCTCAAGAAAAATGGGCAAGCACTTTAACAAGACATAACCCCCTTCCTTATGATTATAGTTAAGGGGAGAGTATACTTTTGGCATATTGGAGCGCCTTGATTCCTCCAAAGTTTGCCAGGAAACAGGATAAGATTGACAAAATTAATGGTAGCCTGTTGCTTGGAATAGTTTGGAGGAATCAATTGTTCCAGATTTACCAACGCTGTACTCCACCTTAAACATATGACTCACAATAGATACATCTGCTATTGGGGAAGCTTTATGCTGGATTATATATTTCTGTCAGTATTTTGTTATATATATACGTTACCGTATTTCGTTTCAGTCGATGATGTAATTCCATCCGATAATATTTCTAGCCGATAAACTTTAGAACCTGATACAGTTAATTGTCTCCACTCCTGTCTTATACACCGAGCGTTGCCTATAAATGATAAAGTTGGAATATCAAGGGTTTCGACTCGTTGGTTAGAGGAGTTAGCCTATCACAATTTCACATCGCCACAATACCACATTATTAACTGTCCTGCTGAGGCTGCTTGTATTGGAAAGGGGGGAGGAGGCGAGGAGAGGGAAGATTTAGGAGCAAGTAGATTATTGTAAAATAATTGTACTGCTACTGCTGCTGCTGCTAGGAAAAAATACACTGAAATTTTGCCAAGCGGACACGTTAATTAATTTCAAGTAACATTAATCCAAGTGTAAAATATTTGTTGCAGTTGCTTGATATAATTTGAGTATTTTTATATTCAGTTGTACCGGTACTTTGTAATTTATAGTACGTTAATTTCGGATTGTCTGCTTCAGTAACCAAGGGAAGAAAGTGGCACACACACACACACACACACACACACACACACACACACACACACACACACACACACACACACACACACACACACAAACAAGGAACACACACATTTACACGCACACGGAACACACACTCATAAACATAGACCAATTAGTGCACCGTTTAATAATATTAATGTTATTATTATTATTATTATTATTATTATTATTATTATTATGATGATGATGATGTAAGTACACCCTCACTATATACTAATCAAACTCTGTAATAACCACACCTCCCTTAATGCAAATACTTCCTTTTATCACTTACGTATATTACAGGTTCGGTTGTGTATAAGGTATATAATTTATGATGTGCCTGATGTTCATAATGATTTCCTTCTACCACTCACATACACAGCAGATGCGACCATGTAGGTATAATTAGTGATAGGTCTCATGCTCGAATGATTTTTGTTGAGGGCACTGTGATCGTGAACAATACGAGAATTGGAGGCATCTGCTGATTCCTAGCTCCAGACTCTGCCACGAAATAAAAGCTCCTTTCGACATCGGTGGTGTATCGTGCATGGCAGTGTTTGAAGGACTCATATACCACCAATTTTCAGACTACATCTCGATCCCTTTAATTAGCACGACCTTGACATTACACTTGGATACTCAGGCAGGCCGAGGCTCTGATCTACGAGTTGGTTATGTTTATTTATTTATTATGACTGAGCCTACACCATGGGAGATTATGTGATGGAGACTATTAGAGAGAGAGAGAGAGAGAGAGAGAGAGAGAGAGAGAGAGAGAGAGAGAGAGAGAGAGAACACAAGTGTGTATGAGTAATGTAAACGTCTGTCTACCTGGCTTTGTTTACACCCGTCCAGCAATCATTAAGAGGATAATATTTGGTACAGTTGAGTGCATTGAATCCTTCAGAGTATGTCAGGAAACAGAACCAGTCGAATAAATATATTGGTATCCTGTTGCTTGAAATAGCTTGGAGGAATCAGTTGCTTCAGATTTACCACCAACAACAACACTGTACTATATACCCCCTTAAAAAAATAAGCAGGTGGAGCCGGAGGGTGATGGGGTCTTTAATTAAGGGGGCCAAGATGATGTACTGAGAATTAAGGGCTACTGATTCCTCCAAACGATTTAAAAATATATTCCCTGCTTGTTGCTTGGAGAATTTATGAGGTAGCATTAACTCATCAATTCCCTCATATTAGATTGATACCTTGGCTAAGTGTGCATTGGTGTGACATCAGCGAAATTTTGTTGTGAGTTTTTCCATCACAGAGGTAACGATATTGACTCTATACTGATTCCTCCAACCCATGCCATTGAATAGCCTTTTATACCAAACGTTCAGCTTTAGGCACAGCTCGGAGGAATTAGTAGCATTCCAATTTGCCGATAAAATGTTAGTCCCTTCATTGGAGTTTTACAATACCCCCCAGCATACTGTAGCTCTCTCTCTCTCTCTCTCTCTCTCTCTCTCTCTCTCTCTCTCTCTCTCTCTCTCTCTCTCTCTCTCTCTCTCTCTCTCCCCTGTTCTCACCTCTCCTCCTTCTGCCACTCCACCAGGTGAGGGAGGTGCAGTGTTCAGCGGGTCAGTACAGACGTCCCACGTGAACGCCCCCATCGGGAGTTCGCTGCTGCTGGAGTCTCTCACCAGGAGTCTAGAGGTCACGGCGCCCCAGGGTATTGCTCTAGAGTCCCGCGCCGGTACCATCACGGCCAAGTGTCTCCACGACTTCACCCTCCAGTCCACAGCGGGCGTGGTGAGTTGCTTGCATGGTCTGCCTCGTGGTGGTGAGTGTGTAGCGGGTGTGGTGTGTTGCTTGCATGGTCTGCCTCGTACTGGTGTGTGTGTGTGTGTATGTGTGTGTGTGTCCTCAACCTCTCATCGATTCAACTTTAATTCACTTGACCATCACCTGTATCCTTCGTTGATTTTCTTTATCCCTCACACGATAACATTTTATGCTGTCTGTTTTTCCTCCGTTTCCCATTCTGTTTACCCTCTCCCTCATAATACAAGGACTAAATATGTTTTCTCCGTCCTCCATTAAAATATTCCCTCTCCCTATTTTAACACATGTCACCCTTTACCGAAGAACACCCCACGAGCACAAAATCCGGCAAATCTGCTTGACCAAACTTTGTGACCAATAAAAAAATTCAAATTCAATCACCAGGAATCGTTTTCCATTGATCAATGTCTTAAAGACAAGAAATGTACATGTATAATCATATAATGTTATGGCAATGGAAATGCCATTAAATCTATAGTGTTAAAATTAGACATATACGATAAATTATTCCGAAAAAAAAGTGTGTGACTAATGTAATGGTAATTTGGTTTCGTCTGCTACATTGGCCACTGTATTAAGTTGAGATGGTGAGTGATAATGGTGTTCTTGTTTGCTTTTATTGCGCATCAGTAATAACCTTACCTAAAGAATAGAGTAGATCATTCCATAGTCATAGTAATACGTGTTATGAACATTTCAGTATTAAAGGAGGATACTTCCCTGACAACGGTTTACATCTGTTATGCAGGTCAATACAGAAATGTCCTCATCATAACGTATATTTTTATTATTAAATTTCAACATTACTATTTGTTGTATCTAGTTCTCACATAATTCTGCATCATTTCCGTTCGGGTTGTTGAGTAATGGCTTTTCCTAATATGAAGCTTTGTTCTATCTATGTACAGAGTCGTCTTATTATTATTTTTTTTTTTTCGACGCACTCCTACACTGCCCCCTAGCAACACCTTCCTCCCCTCTCCTCCCCTCACCCACAGCAGAGGATATACTGGTAAAGTATATTCAGTGAGAGCTTACTACCCCGCCTCTCCTTCATTCGCACTTCACCTCTCTGTTTAAAATTCACATTGAAAGAGCTGGACTCCGATATATTCAGGTGGATAGGTTCAAAGAAAGACGGACATTGGGATTTACTCAGAAAATATATATAATAATGTAAATAATAAGTAAATAAATAATATACAGTGTATACATATTTATTTATTTATATATTTATTTTATTTTGAGCTCAAAGCATCATTCTAGAGCGGGTGCCGAATTTTCCCCACCAACAACTCTATCACCACACCCACTAGCAACACTACTTGCTGCCTGGTATTCCATCTACATATTCATCTCATGCCTTGCCACACCCCTATATAGTGCGCCTCATAACACCCTTGTACCTGAAGCTGTCCTCTCATTCCCTCAGGTTATACTCACACGTCACTCATAACTCCCTGTCACTCATCTTCACATCTCTCTCTCATACCTCTCTATTTTGCTCGTCCGTCTCCTCCTCACACCCACCTCTCTTGTTTTTTCCTCCTCTTTCATACCTCTTACAGCCTTCCTACAGCAGGAGCATCTCCATCTCCTTTTCCTCCCTTCTTACTACTTGCCTTACACCTTTCACTCCCTCCTTCCCTCCCTTCTACCGTCGTATATTTCTCTGTAACTCTCCTCTCTCAAAATTTGCCAGCCTGCCAGCCCGCCCACCTGTGTGCTTTCATCTCCCCTATCGGCATTCCTTCCTGCCTTCCTTCCTTGATACCTGCTTCCCTCCACACCACCTCCTCCCATACCTGACTCTGCCTTATCCACACCTCTCACCTTCCACAACTCCCTCCTCCACATCTTTCTCCTCCCATACTTGTCTCTTCCACACTTTTCTCCGCTTATATCATTCTCCCTGCCACATTCACACCTTTCCCCTCCCACACCTATCTTTCTCCCTTGATACTTATTTCCCTTCACACGCATACCTTCTTCCTTCCATTCCTGCCTTCCTCATACTTACCTACCTCCTTCCTTACCTACCTTACTTCATTTTTACCTGACTGTCTGCCTGCCTGCCTTGCTTGCTTGCTTGCCAGGCTGCCTACTCTCCTCGCCCAGCATGATAAGCCGGCAGGAAGGAACCGTACCAAGCTGGCGATTCCCACGTCCTTCAAAGGAAAAATACATCGTACAGCCTGAGGAAAAATGCAGACGGAAGAAGTGGGAAAATATATACCCGGTGTGTGAATAATAAAAATTAAAAGGGGGGAAATGTGTTAAAAAGGATGTGTGTGTGGTTGTACAGTCGCCTCCAGGAGTCTTGTTTTCCCTGTCATCCCTCACCTGCACATATGGAGAGGAGGCAGACCGCAGTGATATCAGCCACTTTCGCGAGCGAAGCGAGTCTTCTAAATTTTCAGACATTTCTCCTGCCCCTGATTATGGAAAGCTTTTTGGCCTGGTGATCAACCTCAGTTTTTGTGTCCCAGATTTTGGAAAATGTCCGAACCTAACTCCTAGACCATAACAATTATCATTACCAAACTTTCAGAGAAGTTTCCTGAAGTATTGGGGTAGGTTTTAAGCATATTTAGAACTAGCCTAGTGGTTAAAAGGAAATTATTCCCGTAGTGACTTTAATCATCAGCGACGAACCTGATATTGAAAAGGTTCTTTCGTAGGTCAGTGTTAAAACGTTGTCCTTTAAGTTTATAACCGTTATTTCGCGTTCCAGACTAGAGATAAAACTGGAATAAATTTTCATAAATAATTTTATCAAAGTTTTTAAAGATTAAAAAAGTGTCGATGAGGTCACTACGTGTTCTGCGATATTCAAGAGAAAACATGTTGAGCTATTTTTATCTTTCCTCATAATATGACATATTATGTCAAATTACGAATACTAGGGATCATTTTAGTTGCTCTTCTTTGTACGCTTTCCAACCTTTTAACCCTTTAGAGAGATAACATAACAGAGAGATAAGTAATATTTTTTTGTTATTACTTGTCTCAAAAAAATAAGTTATACATACACACACAATATATACACATAGGCAGCAGAATGTGTCTGACTTCAGCTGAGAATACCTGTTATTAATTTGTTTTGCTGAATAAATTTGTGATATGCAATTAGTGTTTTTCCTTTGTTTCTGTCGGCATGAGGACCGTGGGTGGTGGAGCAGGGCTTTGTAAACACTACATACGTCACCATGCACTGCCAATAAGGACTACCTTTTCTCTTTAATTTTTATGTTTCACTATTCTCTCATCCATGCAATTATTGAATGAGGAAATGGGAGTCAATAATAACGGAATTCTACAAACAAACATTCAATGAAGATATTTCCAACCATTAGAATTTTTTCATGTTTATGCTAATTTCCTCCGTTTCTTCCCCTCCCTCAGATAAAGTTCGACACGCCCAACATCTTCGTTCAGGGCCTCCCCACTTCCAATGTCCAGACGGATGACAAGGGCCTGGATGATCACGCCGTCTATCAGGTCAGCTGGATTGAGGAAGTAGTGCTGGATGATGGATGAATAAGTAATGGATGGGTGGACAGTTGAGTGAGTGGTTGGGTAGATGGGTGAAGGCTTGACTGGTTGGATTGAGGAAGTGCTGCTGGATGGATGAATAAGTAATGGATCGGTGGATAGTTGAGTGAGTGGTTGGGTAGATGGGTGAAGGCTTGACTGGTTGGGGAAATGGATGGCGAGTTGAGTGGTTGCATGGATAGAGTGGATAGCTAGATGAATGGATAGATGAGTGGATTCTTGGTGGTTGGTAGGATGGAGTGGATTGTTTGATAAATGGATAGATGAGTGGTTGAGTGGATGGATGCATGGTTGGTAGGTTGGAGTGGATAATTGCATGGTGAGTGGTTGAAGGATGCATGGATGGACGAGTGGGAGACGTGATTGGATGGATGTGTCTCTGCATGTATGTTTGGCTGAGTATTGGGTGAATGAATAGGTGGATTAATGAATGGGTGGAGTGATGGATGAAGTATAACTGGATGAATAACATAAATTGGACTGATGGATAAAATGACCACAGTATGCATCAGAAACTAATCATTACAACCATATGTTGTTAATTAAGCATTTCATATAAAACACATTTGAGTTACTCGTGTCCTAGAGTGTTAAATCTATCACCATATTTCCTTTTCCACAGTTAATGGTATTGGTTATCTCTTTTATCTGCCCCTTACCATTGAGTTACCTCTGTATAGTTCCTGTTCTATAATTAGAGGCGTTGGACCAGCCTAAGAAATTGGGTTTAATCACATGCCAAACTCACAGGAATTCTGCCTTCTACCTGTATATCTAAACCATTTACTTCCTACTTACAATTAAGTCATTTATAATATTTCTGCCTCTCGAGCTGCGCCATGTATCCCTTCGTTAACAGCTGAGCCATCTACACTCTTCTCTGTAGCTATAACATTTCATCTTACAGCTGTGTGTGTGTAGCAGCGGTCGCCTCTTCTTAGCGAGACCGAAGGGTGTATGTGCGGCCAACTCCCCAACGTGCAAGTAGCGACTCCTGCATCCTATTACAGCCTCTCGGTTTGGTAGCAGTACCCCGAGCCAACCCTCCAGTGCTGCTGCTGCTATTCTTTATTGTTGCTGTTGTTGTCGGACCTCCTCCATCTCCTCTGTGTTATGAGCGAGAGGTGGTGTGGTCATTACAGCAACAGCCGTGATATTTACTCGTGCAGTGTGGGTGGTGGTTTTGCTGAAATGAAACATTTGTTGTTGTTAATAAGTGATGGATGGAACATGTCAACGTCCGTGCTGTGAGTGATACCTATAATTTTATTTTAGAAAACAGACATGTCACTGACTGCCGAAACTCGAACCCGTGTTAGCTTGAGGAGAGCATGTTTATAATATTATGCTCCAGAACCTTGACTCATTCAGGATGTGGTGTTACTAAAAAATATCTAACAAAAATCCGAAATTACAACTGTTTTTATTTTACGAAATAATTAACAGGCCTCAGAAACTCGCTTAACACTCTTGAAGAAACAATGGTCTCGAGCTGAAATTTCGAGCCTCTTTCTACTTGAAACAGTCTTGAACTGAAAAGTAGAACTCCTAAGCTCAACTCCAAAGACCAAACAACAACAACAACAACAACAACAACAAAAACATGCAGGGGGCCAACAGAAGGTTGTAGTGGGAAGAGTGGGAAACTTGCCTTATTGTTTATGTTTCTCAAGGATCGTCCACCACTCACTTACCCCCTGCCACCACCTCAACCCCCGATGACCTGACATTAAAACGATTTCTCTGAGTTGAATTCAATGATATCTCAAGGTTCGGAAAGAAGGACAGTTATAAGGTACTATACTTATAAATGCGTCATAGGGCCTCGTGAGAGTGCTGAGGGACCCTGTGAAAATCGTGGCCCAAAATAATGACTGACACCTTGACTTTCCTCCCAACTCCCACCCCTCCCCTTTCTTTTAGTAGCTGCCTTATGGGTCCTGCTGAGCACTTTACGCTGACAATGGGTGAGGCTGTGGTGGAAGTAGAGCGTGTGCCGTGTTGTGCTTCGACTGCTCAAAATACTAATGGTCTTTTAGTACTTCATAATAGCAGGCAGGACAAAAAGGTGATTGAAGTACGAGTTTGTAAAGATTGGAAGTGGTGAATAGTATTTGATATCAGTGGAAAAGCAAAATCTTAAGTTTGAAAGAGTACTGAAAACATCTCGTAAATAACATACAATTAAACTGAACGATACTGTTGAGAATACGGTACTGTGATAAAAAAAAAAATAGGTAACGGCCTATGTTTTCTGTAAATTCCGAATATATAATTACTTTAACCGAGAATTCATTGTCAACACTAAGAGACGGATGTAGAGAGGTTAATATATCATCACTGAAGGCGATGGAAATAGTATATAATTACTGAAGGCGATGGAAATAGCAACGTAAAAGCGTGAAAAATATATTATATATAATAACTTTATAAATGCTGTTGGAACGTCCATAAAGGTAATATTATTCTCGTAAATAGTTAATTAAACACAATAGTTGAAGGGATACTGATATTTCTAAACTGTTCCAGGAAACAGATCAGCTCACAGTGTTACTAATGGAGGTTTTTGTTTTATACCATCGCTTGGAAAAATGAGTAGCTCGTTAATGACCACCTTCATCAAGAACATATAACAATCCAAGCGCAATGCAGGTCGTGAATAGAGATGCAAAAGTCTCGTTATATGATGATTTGAAAAAGAGGATCTCAGAGTCTACGAAAATCAAGAAGACATGGAAAAGAAAGAAAAAAGAACACAATATCCCAGACAAAATATAAATCCTACAACGTGGTGACACAAATACATGTCGAAAAAAATCGGAATTGCTAATGGAAAGATATTGAATACTCTGGCAAAAATAATCGAAAAATTGCTCTCAAATATAGAAGCAAAAAATGTGGGTAGGAAGGAAAAGTGTCGCCAGTGTAAAGGAAAAAAAATATTGGCGAATATAAATCTTAAAGTATTGTGGATATAGATGGAAATATATCGTGAATTAAGAGGAATAAGTGTTGTAAGTATTGAAGGAAAGTTTAGTGAAATTCGAAGTAATGTATCGTGAACTTGCAGGTAAAATATAAAAGGCAAGGAATGTTAAGTATAAAGGGAAAAATGTCATGAGTTTAGAAGGAGAGTAACAAAAAATATATATAAGGTTAACGTGTAGTAAATTTGGTAGAAAGATGTTGCGATGATGATGATGAAAAAATTATTGTGCATATGTAAAAGTGAAAAAAAAAAAAAGCATCTTGAAGAATATAGATTTGAATACATGCTATAAAAGTTAAGAACAAATAATACATGTCGAACACAGAGAGGCATAAAAAAAGTACGGTGACATGGAGGAAGGTAGACGAAGGAGAAAAAGTAGACGAAGGAGAAAAGGTAGTGTTAGTGTTATGTCGCTGTGATCCCAACCCAGCCAACCAACCAGTCCACCCAGCCAGCCTTCCCTCCTGCCTCTGTTCTTCACGGGGATTATCTGCTGGAAGAGGAGGAGGAGGAGGAGGTGTTGGTGGAGACGGGACGAGAGTGAAGAGGAGGGGATGAGACGAAGGAAAGGAGAGAGGATGTGGATGGAGAAAGAGTGAAGAAGGAGAAGGAGGAGGAGAGATTGGGGTGGTGGGAGGGAGAGATAGGAAAGGGGGTGGAAGTCTGTGAGAGCTTAGGAAGAGAGAGAGAGAGAGAGAGAGAGAGAGAGAGAGAGAGAGAGAGAGAGAGAGAGCAACGAGAGGAGGAGGAGGAAGGTGTATGTGAGAGGAGGGGAGTTGGTGAAAGCCTGTCTTATTTACTCTTACACGTGCCATCAACACCTACTCTCTCTCTCTCTCTCTCTCTCTCTCTCTCTCTCTCTCTCTCTCTCTCTCTCTCTCTCTCTCTTCGCCACCATTCACACTCCTGCTTCCTCTCTCTACTCCATCGTCCACAACACGCCCCTCCGCTTCCAGTCATGTTACCTTCCCCACTTTCCCCATGGCTGGATGTCCGTCTCTTGGTACTCGTTTCTGCTGGCCTGCCTACAGTACTATCGCCCCCAGAAGATGCAACTTGAATGGAAAGACGAGCAGAGAAAAGGGTACTTAAGAGCAGACGAGAGCAGAGGCAGACGCTAGTGTAAGAAAAGAAGCAGGAGTAGAAGCAGAACAAGGAGCAAAGACACACGGAAAATATAGAGTACAATTATACAGGGTGGCTCATAAATTATTGACTGCTGAATAAAAAAAGAAAAAAGAAAAGTAGCAGGAATGGTATATTCATTCATACAATTAATGGTAGATTCATTAATAGTTTTAAAGATACGTAAGAAAAATGACACACACACACACACACACACACACACACACACACACACACACACACACACACACACACACACACACACACACACACTCACACACACACACACACCTTTATTAGTATTCTGGCCAGTTTACCCAGGACAGACAATATCGCCACACGAGCAGTCAGTTACTTATGGGTCATCTTGTAATATAAGCAAGAGCCAGAACAAACAGAAAGGAAGCAACAAGCCGGAAAATAGATGGAAAAGCAAGCAGGGATAGAAGCAGAGGCAAGAAAAAGATCAGAAGTGAAAGAAGGAGTAGAATCGGTAGGAAAAGCAAGAGCAGAGAGAAGCATGAAGCTGTGTGTTGAAGATGGCCAGAGGAGAGGTGAGTAGCCTAGGCAGACTTTTGTTTACATACTGTACTTGTGATTGTTACGATAATTATAGATTAGTCATCTCTTTTTTAATGTATATCTATTTCATTTTCTGTAAACAATTCTCACTTCATTCTTTTTCATCTGTAGTTTCTTTATATCCAGCTGCTCTCTCTCTCTCTCTCTCTCTCTCTCTCTCTCTCTCTCTCTCTCTCTCTCTCTCTCTGTTCCATCCTTCCTCCCTTAATGGTCTTTCCTCTCATCCATCCTTGCCTCACACATTTCCCCGACGTCTCATATATTCCCTTCCTTTATTAACTAAGTCGTCTCTTACTGTGTTTCTCTCTTCTCTCTCACTGCCTTCCTCTCCACTCCTCTCTTTCCGTCATATGTATTTAATTAAAGAAGAGCCTTTTTAACCTATGAAAATAATCATTGTAATTATTCGTTTGAAGAAGAGCACTCAATTCTACATTCATTTCCTCAAGAAAGGTTAAAGGGGAAACTATTCTTTATAATTCCACTCCTTTTGTGCTGGTGTGTGTGTGTGTATGTGTGTGTGTGTGTGCGTGTGTGTGTGTGTGTTATAAGACAATGCTTATGGAAGATCAGTCAGTAGATTTAGTATTATGTTCGGTCACTAACTCTCTCTCCTACTCTGTCCTACAAATATTAATACACAGTCACTCACAGACACTCTCTTTCAAATACATACATACATAGTTACGTACACAAAAACTAACTCACTCTCTCCCACTGCTGCCTTGGTATATCTTTAACACACACACACACACACACACACACACACACACACATACACATACACACACACACACACACACACACACACACACACCGCCGAACTTCCACCTCCCTTAAATTTGCATCTTTCTGGTAATAGTTTTCCGATTTCTCTTTGATGTCGCGGTTTTATCTGGTGTAAACAACCCTAATATTACCACGGGGGCAAAAATGAAAAAGCCTAGACGTTGGAGGGGGCGCATGGGAGGGTGGAAAGGAGGGAGGGAGTTTCTTTTGTAGGATAGTGGTGGGAGGGATGATGTGGGAGGGAGAAGAGGGGTAGTTTCTTTTTTGGGAGGATAGTGGGGGCGATGATTGGGGTGGGATGGTGGGAGTGAGTGTGCTTTGGGTAGATAGTGGGGAGGGAGGGGTGTATAATTTAGAAGGAGAATGGGAGGCTTGAATAGGATTGTGGGGGCTTGGGATTTATAAAGGAAGGAGTAGGAGGGGAGAGGGAGAGCTGTGGGATGGTGGTGGGTTGGGGAGACAGATTTTGAAAGGAAGGAAGGAAGGGATGTAGAAAAAAGAAGGGGAGATATCGAGTTGGGTAGTGCATGTACACAACGAGGGTATAGGATGGGAGGAGTGAGAGGCGAGAGAAAATGTTGGGTAGGTGGGTTTAGGAAAGGGATTTTGACAGGAGGTAAGAGGAGGTGGGTGGTAGTGTGTAGTTGAGAGGGTGGGACGGGAAATATTATACAGGGTGAAGGAAGGGGAGCTGCGTGGATATAATTATGAATGTATACGGATGAGAGGAGATTACCAGCGGTAAGAGGAGAGGGAGATGGGAAGAGAAGAAGGGAAAGGATGTTGAAAGTGGAGTTAAAAGTAGGGAAAGTATGAGCGAGGCTTATTAGAAAGGGATGATGGAAGGAATAAAGAAGAGTGATGGGACGAGAAGAGAAGGAGTTAGTGGAAGGATGAGGGAAAGAAAAGTGAAATAAAAAGTTATTTATTTAATTAAATGTTTGGTGTAGACAACTAAAAGAACGCTTACAAAAAGGTTATAGAGTACCGTACTACCCTAACAATGTATGAATATGATAGTTGTACACATGGGTTATGACGACATCAGAGAGAGAATTAATTATAACACCAATGAAAGTATAGTATGCTGAACAATATGTAGGAATAAAAAAGGCCCAGGATGAAACCTGAGAAAAAATGTCTGAAGAGAGAAAAACTGGATTGAAATATTGCCGTCAAAATTTGGAACCTTGTATGCAGTGATAAGTATAGTTTGAAGGAATTTTTTGTTGAAAGATTGGATGGTCAGTTTGGATGATAATGGTGAAGTGATATATTGGAATAAAGGTTGAAATTATAACGATTATGGTTATCGAATCAAAGAAATGCTATAGAGTTTGGAAGAAAGACTAAAGTGGCTGATTTGTAAAAACAATTGGAGGAAATTATAACATAAAAATTGGTAAGATTAACCTGAATGTTTAGAGGAAAGATTAGATGAAAAGTGTGGAGGAAAGACTTGCATTTATGATGGAGGAACGATGTAAATCCTTAAGGTAAAAGACATGAAGAATTGGTTGGAGGAACAATAGTTGGTGCCTACAAGAGAGACAAAATTGATACACCTTTTGTTGACACCATCAGTTGAGTTGGTCTTGTAAGTTGCTATCATAGGACTATATATCTTTATTCTTTTACCTTTTTTATACTGTATTTACAAAAATGAGTGCGCATTGTTTCACTTAGACTCAGCAGTATAACGTTAAATAAAATTTTCTAGGGAAAAAATATGTAAAATCATTATATTTGTTTACCGAGATCATAATTCTTAAAATAGTTTTCGTTGTGATATGGAAATATTTGGTATTATATTATGTGATTGTAGTAGGCTGACAGTTTTAAGGCATAAGTACACATTCATTCATACATACATATATGCAAACGTACAGTTGGCATCAAAAGTCGTGTCGCCACATCTGCCAAGTCATGAAGTACTTATTTGGAAATATAAGCTTTACAGGCTCGTAAACTAAAAAATAAGAGAGATTTATATAATAATTAACCCCCTGGTTATCATTGTTTTTGGTGAAATGTGTTGATTCGTTGTATACTTTGTTATCGTTCAAAATGCGCTGAGGGAGGCTACACGACATTTGCCGCTGACTGTACATGCCAAATCTATTACCTTCGCCCAGGGGGAGGACCAGGAAGAAAGTGTTATACCTATAAGTATTCAGTTGGTGTTTACTTCCTCACAAGCCCAATGAGTTTGATATTGAATACCGTGTCCCTACAACAATAATACTACCCGATGTATAGTAGTGCTTTGAAACTTAATTAACTGGGCAGTGTAATTTGGACGAATGGGAGCATACTGTACAGTCGGCGGCAAAAGTCCTGTCGCCTCACTTGCTTCACCGAGACAGGCAGTGTTCATAGACTCGAGAAATACGTAGGTTTTCTACACTTAATAATCTCGAGTCTATGAACATCGCGTGCCTCGGTGAAGCAAGTGAGGCGACACGACTTTTGCCGCCGACTGTACTTTGCCACTTAATCAATATTACAATACAGATCCCTTAGTCATAGATTAAGGTACTCTATTTCGTGAACTGGTTTGGAAGATTCAGTAGCCAACCATTTCCCCCAGAACGTGTTACCCACTTCTTAATATCCATGCTCCAACGAACGACTAGAATGCAACCGAAAGTAATAATTATGTAGTTTCCAATGAGCAGCACGAGAGGCGGAACGAAAGAGAGAGAGAGAGAAAATGAGAACCATCACGGCTTTGAACTTTTCTCTCCGCTCTCTCTCTCTCTCTCTCTCTTCCGGGTTTTGTGCTGCTCTTTGTAGAAGTGGTGAGCGAGCGAGACAATGACAGGAGTGATGATGAGCCCCGGGAGACATGAAGAGGGAGGAAGTCTTTAAGAGGAAGGGAGAGGAAGGACGAGGGTCTTTTGCCGCCCCTCCCATTACACCGAGTCTTTGTTGACCCTCCCTCGCTCACGTGTAATTGCCAGCAGCTCTCGCCACGCCAACGCCGGAATCAAACACTTTCTGACGCAAATGATCCCTCAGTGTTCTATTCTTTTTTAATTGTATGTGAAACTTTTGTCATTCTGTTTGTGAACGTTCGTCATTTTATTTGTGAAACGTTTATCGTATTGTCCGTGAAATGGTCGTCTTCTTGCTTGTGAAGCGTTTGTCTTATGGTCTTTGAAATGCTTGTCTAATTATTGTCTTTGAAATGTTTGCCTAATTGTCTCTAATATTTTTTGTCTCATGCGTTCTGTTATCTATAGGATCTACGAAAAGTATGTATGCCTTTTATATATTCTGAATGATTATTGTCCAACCCTCTTTTCGGTACCCACAGCGAGAATAATGACTGAAGTAGCGTTAAAGCCTATCCACTTACTTAATGGCTTGAATTTTGCGCCATACCATTCTGTATTCGGAATCCTTGCCTTTCTATTCCCTCTTATAAGTATTTGCTAATGGTATAGGACCCATTGTTATGATAGGCTGAAGGGAAACATTGGAGTTGGAGTACTGGAGAGGGAAATGAGTAAAGAGAAAAGGCGGAAACTGTCTAGACATGTTTGGGAGAAAAGGGTTCACTTGAGCCGTCTAATTAAACTGATAAAAAACATATTCCCCAGTTATTGGATAAGTGGGTGGTTGGGTTGGAAGGTTGCTCGGTCGGTCGGTTGGTTGCTTGTTTGCTTGTTTGGTTTATTGGATGATTCGGTTTCTTGTGCGGTTGTTTGGTTGGATGTCCGCGAGTTAACACTGGGTTGGTAACGTGTCGAGTTGTGGTTTGTTAGTGTGTTTGTAGTTGAGTTGTGGTTTTTTGGTTGGATGCTTGCTAGTTTAAATGTTGGTTGCTAGATGGGTGTTCTGTTTCTTAATTAATGGGTTATTAGGCTAGTAGGTTAACTCGCCACAGGAGGCCATACCATAAAACAAATAAGTATCAAGGGCCACACCACGTTGCTGCCGTCCCTTCCGTGTTTACTTCCCCTCAGTGACTCGTCGCTAGCAGGTACTCACACATATTTCACCGTTGCTCAGATTTCGCTTACATAAAGACTACTGTAGCTTGTTTCTTGTCTAAGCTAAATGAAGGCAATAAAACTATTTGTGATGCGTGGGTGTTCGATATATTATTGTTGACGACAGTTTGAGTAACGAATGCCCTCAAATTTTAACGTGGGTAGAAATAGTCTTGGATATCTTCATTTATTATGTTTACACGGGAGTTAAATAAATACAGGTCTGAATATACAGTACATTATGTGACTTGGATACTGCACGAATAGACAGATGAGGCACGTTTTGGTACAACGTTGGTACATTATGATACCAAAGCTGATACCATTGGGTCCCGATGTCAACTGTGTCACCGAAAATAGTCTCGGTGAAATACAAGTTAGTACAAATTGCTCCTGATAGCATTTCTCTAGTTGATGTGGATCGCCTTCTCCGTCTGGTACGATTTAGAAATTATATAATCGAAACTTGCCCGGTATATTTATCTGATACAAATAACTATTGATATAAATTAGTTGGTACACTCGGATACCATAGTCTCTAGCCCAACTGAGTCAAATCCAAAATCTAGAGGAGGCGGTTTCTGGACGACAGCCCACCCAAAACCTCTATTGGTTAGAAATGTGTGTGGCCTTATAATAGTTTAGGTGGGCTGTCGTCCAGAAACCGCCTGCTTCATATCTGGGGCTTCGACTCAGGTGGGCTATATAGAGACTATGGTATCCGAGTGTATATATAACTTCATATCAAGTACAAAGTGGTGGAACTTGTAGCTACAGTAATCATCCTACATTCGATTAGAGACATGATAAAACTCACTTCTGTAATCTCTTTATGTTCACATGTTCATTCATAAGTACAATCATACCGCCTCATGACACGCATCCCTGGACACACACACAGAGAGAGAGAGAGAGAGAGAGAGAGAGAGAGAGAGAGAGAGAGAGAGAGAGAGAGTGCAGTCGTAGCTATCAAGGGCTTGGGTAGGTAGTGAATATAAAAGAAAAAATTGCGTGTGGGTGGTTTTGTGTGTGTGTGAGAGAGAGAGAGGTGGTGGAGGAAGAGAGGTATTCATAGATGGGAAAAGAAAATAAGTGTGTGGCTAGAGAGAAAGAAAAACAAATGTATATTATATGTGGGAGTGTTTAGGTTTGAAATAGACAGACAGAGAGACAGTCAGAGAGACAGACACTCATGACTAGAGGAGAGGAAGGAAGAGCAGAGCGAGAGGGGAAAAAAAGTGAGAGGGGCGAGGGAGAGTTGTGAAGAGTGGAAGTGGGGTCAACCATGAGTGGAAGCCTGGGGGAGGGAGGGAGGGAGAGAGAAAGGGAGAGGTGGTATGTACTCTTAACACTTTAAATTCGTTTCATTCCCTTCCAGCATGGTGTGAGTCAAAGGGATTTACAGCATTATAATCTATTTCAGTATACTAACGTTATATTTTGGGTTAGCCCATTGTATTTTGAGACAGTGTAAGATGCATACAAAATCAGCCATGCAGCATTGTACTCTGAATCAAGCTACGTTATACTCTGAATCAGTTTTCATTCATTCAACCCTATAAATAAATAGCTGGTTATATAAGTTGTATCTCTCTCAACACTCCATTATTGTTAGTATTCCAATGTTTGAAGCATGAGATCCACAATAAACTGAAAAATAATTGTTCTTAACTGCACAGTCGCACAAATAAGTATGTTTTGTTTTTGTTTTGTTTTTGTTTTTGAGATCTTATAGCGGATGTAAAGTGTTTAAAAAGAAAGGACATATTTGTTTACGCTGACATCGTAAAGTTAAAGTTATACTCACAAACGGCTCTTACCCTCGGCCTTCATTTCCTTCACACTGCCCTTTATTCCTCAGCTGGAGTGTAATAGTAACACACTATCCTGGTAAAGAAGGTCACTACATCCTCTGGGTATCCTTTGTTAGGGCTCTCACCAGTTGGTATCCTAGGTTCCCAATTTATCCACCAATTCTGTAAGTGGATGGTGAGCCGTGTCAACGAAAACCAGTATATATTATGACATATTTCACACACACACACACACACACACACACACACACACACACACACACACCAACCAATATATATGCCACTGTACTGTACCATACATGACTGTGCTCATTTGAACAAGTAGTGCAGAAATGTGGAGAACAGGCGGGGAAGAAGAGACATAGAGTGTTAGAGATAGACTAAAGAAAGAATGGAAAAAATAGATAGAACTGTATGAAAGCTGAGATGAGAAAGAATAACCTATAAAAAGATACAATTTGAGAAGCGAAAAACACATACAAGAAGATACACAAATCTACACAGTACTGTACATCTGTTTTATACATTTACATCAGAGCGGCATGTAATATTTTTAAGCCTTATTCTCTTTCATTTTCTCTTGTTTCTGGTTGGCTTAGTTGACTTTAAAAGAAGCACTCGCGGTGATGAGGAAGGCCAGGGGCAAAAGTTTTCTTCGATATGCGCAGGGACTAGGCACACCCCTTTTCCCTTCGTGTGTGTGTGTATGTGTGTGTGTGTGTGTGTGTGTGTGTGTGTGTGTGTGTGTGTGTGTGTGTGTGTGTGTGTGTGTGTGTGTGTGTTAACAAATATACACAGACATACACTCGTTGGCGTCGTCGTCATCAAAATAATTATCATTGTCAACATATATTATCCTCAAGATCATCATTATTTTCATTCCAGAAAGAGACATAGGCCTACACCAGATAAATGTGCATACAGGTCACATAAATAAAATGTACTTAAACTACTGTAAATCACACACACACACACACACACACACACACACACACACACACACACACACACACACACACACACACACACACACACACACACACACACACACACAAAGAAATACAGACAATCATTCTTAAGACTCAGACATCACAGCACATAAAGCAGACCCACAGGCGATACACACACACGTACGAAGACGAGAAAGAACCTTAACTGAAAGAAGAAATAGAACTCGTAACACAACAACGTATACATTATAAAGGAGGGAAACAACTTAGCACACACACACACACACACACACACACACACACACACACACACACACACACACACACACATTTTCTATCCATCAACAAAAAACAAACATAGATCGAACGCACAAACATATACACACATACATACACACACACACACACACAAAGAAAATGTAGCTCCTCTCCCTGACGGCACAAAAGAAAAGACACTACTCAGAACATGTCACTCCCCTTCTTCATCTTCATCCTCTTCCCTCCTTCCTCGTTCCTCATCCTCTTCCCTCCTTCCTCGTTCCTCCTCCTCTTCTCTCCTTCCTCCCTTCTCCATCTCTCTCCTTCCTCCTCCTCCTTCCTCCATCTCTTTCCTTCCTCCTCCACCTCTCTCCTTCCTCCTCCATCTCTCTCCTTCCTCCTCCTCCTTCCTCTCTTCTCTCCTTCCTCCCTTCTCCATCTCTCTCCTTCCTCTCCTTAATCCCTTCTGCCACCTCTTTCCTTCCTCCTCCACCTCCTCCACCTCTCTCCACCTCTCTCCTCTTCTCTCCTCCCTCCTCTCTCCTTCCTCCTCCATCTCTCTCCTTCCTCCTCCTCCTTCCTCCATCTCTCTCCTTCCTCCTCCATCTCTCTCCTTCCTCCCTTCTCCACCTCTTTCCTTCCTCCTCCACCTCTCTCCACCTCTCTCTTCTCTCCTCTTCTCTCCTCCCTCCTCTCTCTTCCTCCTCCTCGTCTTGATAAAAGCTCACCAAATAGGGTAATTTGTAGGGCCTTTGTAGGAATGAGTTCCGTTGAGTAGCTTCGCCCTCATTAATTTTGTGACTGGAAGACTACGTTACGTGGTATTCGTCTCCCTGACTCTTTTCGTTCCTTTAGTAGTAGTAGTAATAGTAGTAGTAGTAGTAGTAGATGTGGTAGTAGTAGTAGTAGTAGTAGTAGATGTGGTGGTAGTAGTAGTAGTAGTAGATGTGGTAGTAGTGGTAGTGGTAGTAGGGAGCAGCAGTAGATATTGTGAACATTTTGAGATATTATTGTTGTTATTCATAACCGTTCATTTAATTAAGGGTATATTAAGGGTATCTGTACTGTGCCCAAGAGATGACAACCACTGTATATCAGGTCTAAATGAGAGTGACTGTAAGTAGAGAAAGGCTTGGAGAGGGAAAGAGGAAGGGTGAAAACCTACATACCTCCCTATGTACTGTAATAAATTACTCACTCACTCATTCACCTCCCCATCTCCAAAATATTACCTAACTAACTAACTAACTCTCTCTCTCTCCTCTCTCTCTCTCTCTCCTCTCTCTCTCTCTCTCTCTCTCTCTCTCCTCTCTCTCTCTCTCTCTCTCTCTCTCTCTCTTTTTTGTAGTTGAGATTCTTTTGTTGGTGGATGAGAAGAGGAGTAAAATGGACGAGCAAAGGAAGGGTATTATTATGCTAAGAAATGTGAGGTGTGTGTGTGTGTGTGTGTGTGTGTGTGTGTGTGTGTGTGTGTGTACACGAGGGACTATAGGGGAATATGCACTTTTATGTAGGCTATGTAAAAAAGAGGAACAAAAAGTAAAATGTAGGTAATATACATGATTGATGCAGATGGTAAAAATAAAAAAGAAAGAACAATGGAATTTTAGATATACAAAGGAAAAAGGGAAATACGAATAAACGGAAGAAGTAGGGAATTATAAATAAGAATAACAAACCTCTGACTTCCACTGCAGTGATGAGAAAGACTATATAGATGAGGATGATACTGGAATCTAGACAATCTGCGATACCAACAAGTTTGTCTGATTCTTCATCACCCACTGCCATAATATATATATTATATATATATATATATATATATATATATATATATATATA
>JAWQEG010007526.1:0-17500 GCA_033782935.1 Petrolisthes cinctipes
AAAAAAAAAACAATAAAATAAAAAAACAGGCTGAAAAAAACATTACGAACTGAAACAAATCTTTGGAAAAAACAGTAAAAAAAAAACAGTATAAAAACCACAGAGCTATACACATAGAGCCCGCAACCCCCCCCCCCCCCCTCCTGGCGTGTCACCACCGGAAGTGGGTTGGCGGCCATGATACCTGCCCTTCCCCTCAACCCGCCAGCCTGTTAGATTATGCCAGGGTAAGATATTATTTAATTTATTCGGTCTTTTATTGATGATATGGTATATTAACTACATTATAGTGACTCACAATATATGAATAAGTATTTCTTTAACCGATATATCAGTGAATGGCTGATTAAATATAAATACATTTCGGTTAATAGGTGAAATGAGTTAGATAAACAAAACTATCGTTGGCTCTCATCCACAGTCACCTTCTTATAATATATATATACAACGTACTTAATCTCTATTATGATAAATATTTTATGTTCACATTGTTCAGTATGTATGTATGTCACACTAGAGTAATATGTGTGTATATATGCATGTCACACTAGAATGTGTGTATGCATGTATGTCACACTAGAGTAATATGTATGTATGTATATATGTCACACTAGAGTAATATGTATGTATGTTTGAATGTCACACTAGAGTAATATGTATGTATGTATGTAAGGTAAGTGGAGGGAGAGGGAGACAGATTACAGTTATATATATTTGTCTTGTTTAATAAACCAGTTTAAGTTTAATTTCTTTGCATAATTTTCCGTATGGACATTATCTGAGCCTTGTTAATTGATTTAACAAAACCTGCATAATTAAATAACAAGATACAATGCTTTACAAATCAGGGAAATGTCAATAACTGTGGATAGAAACATACTATATAAGTACAGCTCCGGACAGATCAAGGGTCCACACCCCATCCATCAGCGACTTGGTTTGTTCCTCGTCGGATCTGGTAACAGTTGCAGGTGGAAGGAGGGGGGATGTTAGTGGGAGAGGAGGAGAGAAATGTGGGCGGGGCTATATATAATGTAGAGAAGACGTGTGTCAGGAGGAATGAACCAAGTCGCTGGTGGATGGGGTGTGGACCCTTGATCTGTCTGGAGCTGTACGTACGGGAGTTCAAAGCGCAGAGCTATCTATACACATAGAGCGATCGCCTGTGGTGACACTCCTCCCCTATCTAATAACACAGGGTCGATCACTCTATGTTTGTAGCTCTGTGGTAAAAACATTACGAACTGAAACATGATTGAAAAAAAAACAGTAAAATAAAAAAGTCTGAAAAAAAATTACGAACTGAAATAAATAATTGAAAAAAACAGTAAAATAAAAAACAGGCTGAAAAAACAACGAAATGAACAGAGAACGAAATGAACAGAGAACGAAAGACAAAATTTAACAAATAGATACATAGACAGACAGACAGACAAAAAAAAAAAAAAAAAAAAAATTGCTACGGACACCAAAACGAGAAAATTAAAATAATAGCACCACCACAACACCCACACAAGAAACTACTGAAATAATACCCACATCAGAGATAATACCACCAAGACAACAACAACAACAACAACACCAAGAGAATCATACCCATACCAGAGAAAATACCACCAAGACACCAACAACAACAACAACAACACCAAGGAAATCATACCCATACCAGAGATAATACCACCAAGACAACAACAACAACAACAACAACAACACCAAGGAAATCATACCCATACCAGAGATAATACCACCAAGACAACAACAACAACAACAACAACAACACCAAGGAAATCATACCCATACCAGAGATAATACCACCAAGACAACAACAACAACAACAACAACACCAAGAAAATCATACCCATACCAGAGATAATACCACCAAGACAACAACAACAACAACAACAACACCAAGAAAATCATACCCATACCAGAGATAATACCACCAAGACAACAACAACAACAACAACAACACCAAGGAAATCATACCCATACCAGAGATAATACCACCAAGACAACAACAACAACAACATCACCAAGAAAATCATACCCATACCAGAGATAATACCGCCAAGACAACAACAACAACAACAACAACACCAACACCAAGAAAATCATACCCATACCAGAGATAAAACCGCCAAGACAACTACAACAACAACAACAACAACACCAACACCAAGAAAATCATACCCATACCAGAGATAATACCACCAAGACAACAACAACAACAACAATAACACCAAGAAAATCATACCCATACCAGAGATAATACCACCAAGACAACAACAACAACAACAACACCAACAACAACACCAAGGAAATCATTCCCATACCAGAGATAATACCGCCAAGACAACAACAACAACAACAACACCAAGAAAATCATACCCATACCAGAGATAATACCGCCAAGACAACAACAACAACAACAACAACAACACCAAGGAAATCATACCCATACCAGAGATAATACCGCCAAGACAACAACAACAACAACAACAACAACACCAAGGAAATCATACCCATACCAGAGATAATACCGCCAAGACAACAACAACAACAACAACAACAACAACAACACCAAGGAAATCATACCCATACCAGAGATAATACCGCCAAGACAACAACAACAACAACAACAACAACAACAACACCAAGGAAATCATACCCATACCAGAGATAATACCGCCTAGACAACAACAACAACAACAACACCAAGGAAATCATACCCATACCAGAGATAATACCGCCAAGACAACAACAACAACAACAACAACAACACCAAGGAAATCATACCCATACCAGAGATAATACCGCCAAGACAACAACAACAACAACAACAACAACACCAAGGAAATCATACCCATACCAGAGATAATACCGCCTAGACAACAACAACAACAACAACACCAAGGAAATCATACCCATACCAGAGATAATACCGCCAAGACAACAACAACAACAACAACAACAACAACACCAAGGAAATCATACCCATACCAGAGATAATACCGCCAAGACAACAACAACAACAACAACAACAACACCAAGGAAATCATACCCATACCAGAGATAATACCGCCAAGACAACAACAACAACAACAACACCAAGGAAATCATACACATACCAGAGATAATACCACCAAAACAACAACAACAACACCAAGGAAATCATACCCATACCAGAGATAATACCGCCTAGACAACAACAACAACAACAACAACAACACCAAGGAAATCATACCCATACCAGAGATAATACCGCCAAGACAACAACAACAATAACAACAACAACACCAAGGAAATCATACCCATACCAGAGATAATACCACCAAGACAACAACAACAACAACAACAACAACACCAAGGAAATCATACCCATACCAGAGATAATACCGCCAAGACAACAACAACAACAACAACAACAACACCAAGGAAATCATACCCATACCAGAGATAATACCGCCAAGACAACAACAACAACAACAACAACAACAACAACACCAAGGAAATCATACCCATACCAGAGATAATACCGCCAAGACAACAACAACAACAACAACAACAACAACAACAACACCAAGGAAATCATACCCATACCAGAGATAATACCGCCAAGACAACAACAACAACAACAACAACAACAACAAGGAAATCATACCCATACCAGAGATAATACCGCCAAGACAACAACAACAACAACAACAACAACACCAAGGAAATCATACCCATACCAGAGATAATACCGCCTAGACAACAACAACAACAACAACAACAACAACAAGGAAATCATACCCATACCAGAGATAATACCACCAAGACAACAACAACAACAACACCAAGAAAATCATACCCATACCAGAGATAATACCGCCAAGACAACAACAACAACAACAACAACAACAACAACACCAAGGAAATCATACCCATACCAGAGATAATACTGCCAAGACAACAACAACAACAACAACACCAAGGAAATCATACCCATACCAGAGATAATACCACCAAAACAACAACAACAACACCAAGGAAATCATACCCATACCAGAGATAATACCGCCAAGACAACAACAACAACAACAACAACAACACCAAGGAAATCATACCCATACCAGAGATAATACCACCAAGACAACAACAACAACAACAACAACACCAAGGAAATCATACCCATACCGGAGATAATACCGCCAAGACAACAACAACAACAACAACAACAACACCAAGGAAATCATACCCATACCAGAGATAATACCGCCAAGACAACAACAACAACAACAACACCAAGGAAATCATACCCATACCAGAGATAATACCGCCAAGACAACAACAACAACAACAACAACAACAACACCAAGGAAATCATACCCATACCAGAGATAATACCGACAAGACAACAACAACAACAACAACAACAACACCAAGGAAATCATACCCATACCAGAGATAATACCGCCAAGACAACAACAACAACAACAACAACAACACCAAGGAAATCATACCCATACCAGAGATAATACCGCCTAGACAACAACAACAACAACAACAACAACACCAAGGAAATCATACCCATACCAGAGATAATACCGCCAAGACAACAACAACAACAACAACAACAACACCAAGGAAATCATACCCATACCAGAGATAATACCGCCAAGACAACAACAACAACAACAACAACAACAACACCAAGGAAATCATACCCATACCAGAGATAATACCGCAAAAACAACAACAACAACAACAACAACAACACCAAGGAAATCATACCCATACCAGAGATAATACCGCCAAGACAACAACAACAACAACAACACCAAGGAAATCATACCCATACCAGAGATAATACCGCCAAGACAACAACAACAAGAACAACAACAACAACACCAAGGAAATCATACCCATACCAGAGATAATACCGCCAAGACAACAACAACAAAAACAACAACAACACCAAGGAAATCATACCCATACCAGAGATAATACCGCCAAGACAACAACAACAACAACAACAACAACACCAAGGAAATCATACCCATACCAGAGATAATACCGCCAAGACAACAACAACAACAACAACAACAACAACACCAAGAAAATCATACCCATACCAGAGATAATACCGCCAAGACAACAACAACAACAACAACAACAACAACACCAAGGAAATCATACCCATACCAGAGATAATACCGCCTAGACAACAACAACAACAACAACACCAAGGAAATCATACCCATACCAGAGATAATACCGCCAAGACAACAACAACAACAACAACAACAACACCAAGGAAATCATACATATACCAGAGATAATACCACCAAGACAACAACAACAACAACAACAACACCAAGGAAATCATACCCATACCAGAGATAATACCACCAAGACAACAACAACAACAACAACAACAACACCAAGGAAATCATACCCATACCAGAGATAATACCGCCAAGACAACAACAACAACAACAACAACAACAACACCAAGGAAATCATACCCATACCAGAGATAATACCGCCAAGACAACAACAACAACAACAACAACACCAAGAAAATCATACCCATACCAGAGATAATACCGCCAAGACAACAACAACAACAACAACAACAACACCAAGGAAATCATACCCATACCAGAGATAATACCGCCAAGACAACAACAACAACAACAACACCAACACCAAGAAAATCATACCCATACCAGAGATAATACCACCAAGACAACAACAACAACAACAACAACAACACCAAGGAAATCATACCCATACCAGAGATAATACCGCCAAGAAAACAACAACAACAACAACAACACCAACACCAAGAAAATCATACCCATACCAGAGATAATACCGCCAAGACAACAACAACAACAACAACAACAACACCAACACCAAGAAAATCATACCCATACCAGAGATAATACCACCAAGATAACAACAACATCAACAATAACACCAAGAAAATCATACCCATACCAGAGATAATACCACCAAGACAACAACAACAACAACAACACCAACAACAACACCAAGGAAATCATACCCATACCAGAGATAATAGCGCCAAGACAACAACAACAACAACAACACCAAGGAAATCATACCCATACCAGAGATAATACCGCCAAGACAACAACAACAACAACAACTCCAAGGAAATCATACCCATACCAGAGATAATACCGCCAAGACAACAACAACAACAACAACAACACCAAGGAAATCATACCCATACCATAGATAATACCACCAAGACAACAACAACAACAACAACAACAACAACACCAAGGAAATCATACTCATACCAGAGATAATACCGCCAAGACAACAACAACAACAACAACACCAAGGAAATCATACCCATACCAGAGATAATACCGCCAAGACAACAACAACAACAACAACAACAACACATAGGAAATCATACCCATACCAGAGATAATACCACCAAGACAACAACAACAACAACAACAACACCAAGGAAATCATACCCATACCAGAGACAATACCACCAAGACAACAACAACAACAACAACAACAACACCAAGGAAATCATACCCATACCAGAGATAATACCGCCAAGACAACAACAACAACAACAACAACAACACCAAGGAAATCATACCCATACCAGAGATAATACCGCCAAGACAACAACAACAACAACAACAACAACACCAAGGAAATCATACCCATACCAGAGATAATACCGCCTAGACAACAACAACAACAACAACACCAAGGAAATCATATCCATACCAGAGATAATACCGCCAAGACAACAACAACAACAACAACACCAAGGAAATCATACCCATACCAGAGATAATACCGCCAAGACAACAACAACAACAACAACACCAAGGAAATCATACCCATACCAGATATAATACCGCCAAGACAACAACAACAACAACAACACTAAGGAAATCATACCCATACCAGAGATAATACCACCAAGACAACAACAACAACAACAACAACAACAACACCAAGGAAATCATACTCATACTAGAGATAATACCGCCAAGACAACAACAACAACAACAACACCAAGAAAATCATACCCATACCAGAGATAATACCACCAAGACAACAACAACAAAAACAACAACAACACCAAGGAAATCATACCCATACCAGAGATAATACCACCAAGACAACAACAACAACAACAACAACACCAAGGAAATCATACCCATACCAGAGATAATACCGCCAAGACAACAACAACAACAACAACAACAACACCAAGGAAATCATACCCATACCAGAGATAATACCGCCTAGACAACAACAACAACAACAACACCAAGGAAATCATACCCATACCAGAGATAATACCACCAAGACAACAACAACAACAACAACACCAAGGAAATCATAACCATACCAGAGATAATACCGCCAAGACAACAACAACAACAACAACACCAAGAAAATCATACCCATACCAGAGATAATACCGCCAAGACAACAACAACAACAACAACAACAACACCAAGGAAATCATACCCATACCAGAGATAATACCGCCAAGACAACAACAACAACAACAACACCAACACCAAGAAAATCATACCCATACCAGAGATAATACCACCAAGACAACAACAACAACAACAACAACAACAACACCAAGGAAATCATACCCATACCAGAGATAATACCGCCAAGACAACAACAACAACAACAACAACAACACCAACACCAAGAAAATCATACCCATACCAGAGATAATACCACCAAGACAACAACAACAACAACAATAACACCAAGAAAATCATACCCATACCAGAGATAATACCACCAAGACAACAACAACAACAACAACACCAACAACACCAAGGAAATCATTCCCATACCAGAGATAATACCGCCAAGACAACAACAACAACAACAACACCAAGGAAATCATACCCATACCAGAGATAATACCGCCAAGACAACAACAACAACAACAACACCAAGGAAATCATACCCATACCAGAGATAATACCGCCAAGACAACAACAACAACAACAACAACAACACCAAGGAAATCATACCCATACCAGAGATAATACCACCAAGACAACAACAACAACAACAACAACAACACCAAGGAAATCATACTCATACCAGAGATAATACCGCCAAGACAACAACAACAACAACAACACCAAGGAAATCATACCCATACCAGAGATAATACCGCCAAGACAACAACAACAACAACAACAACAACACCAAGGAAATCATACCCATACCAGAGATAATACCACCAAGACAACAACAACAACAACAACACCAAGGAAATCATACCCATACCTGAGATAATACCACCAAGACAACAACAACAACAACAACAACAACACCAAGGAAATCATACCCATAACAGAGATAATACCGCCAAGACAACATCAACAACAACAACACCAAGGAAATCATACCAATACCAGAGATAATACCGCCTAGACAACAACAACAACAACAAGAACAACACCAAGGAAATCATACCCATACCAGAGATAATACCGCCAAGACAACAAAAACAACAACAACAACAACACCAAGGAAATCATACCCATACCAGAGATAATACCGCCAAGACAACAACAACAACAACAACAACAACACCAAGGAAATCATACCCATACCAGAGATAATACCGCCAAGACAACAACAACAACTCCAAGGAAATCATACCCATACCAGAGATAATACCGCCAAGACAACAACAACAACAACAACACCAAGGAAATCATACCCATACCAGAGATAATACCGCCAAGACAACAACAACAACAACAACAACAACACCAAGGAAATCATACCCATACCAGAGATAAAATCACCAAGACAACAACAACAACAACAACACCAAGGAAATCATACCCATACCAGAGATAATACCGCCTAGACAACAACAACAACAACAACACCAAGGAAATCATACCCATACCAGAGATAATACCGCCAAGACAACAACAACAACAACAACAACAACACCAAGGAAATCATACATATACCAGAGATAATACCACCAAGACAACAACAACAACAACAACAACAACACCAAGGAAATCATACCCATACCAGAGATAATACCACCAAGACAACAACAACAACAACAACACCAAGGAAATCATACCCATACCAGAGATAATACCGCCAAGACAACAACAACAACAACAACAACAACACCAAGGAAATCATACCCATACCAGAGATAATACCGCCAAGACAACAACAACAACAACAACAACAACAACACCAAGAAAATCATACCCATACCAGAGATAATACCGCCAAGACAACAACAACAACAACAACAACAACACCAAGGAAATCATACCCATACCAGAGATAATACCGCCAAGACAACAACAACAACAACAACACCAACACAAAGAAAATCATACCCATACCAGAGATAATACCACCAAGACAACAACAACAACAACAACAACAACACCAAGGAAATCATACCCATACCAGAGATAATACCACCAAGACAACAACAACAACAACAACAACACCAACACCAAGAAAATCATACCCATACCAGAGATAATACCGCCAAGACAACAACAACAACAACAACAACAACACCAACACCAAGAAAATCATACCCATACCAGAGATAATACCACCAAGATAACAACAACAACAACAATAACACCAAGAAAATCATACCCATACCAGAGATAATACCACCAAGACAACAACAACAACAACAACACCAACAACAACACCAAGGAAATCATACCCATACCAGATATAATACCGCCAAGACAACAACAACAACAACAACACCAAGGAAATCATACCCATACCAGAGATAATACCGCCAAGACAACAACAACAACAACAACACCAAGGAAATCATACCCATACCAGAGATAATACCGCCAAGACAACAACAACAACAACAACAACAACACCAAGGAAATCATACCCATACCAGAGATAATACCACCAAGACAACAACAACAACAACAACAACACCAAGGAAATCATACTCATACCAGAGATAATACCGCCAAGACAACAACAACAACAACAACACCAAGGAAATCATACCCATACCAGAGATAATACCGCCAAGACAACAACAACAACAACAACAACAACACATAGGAAATCATACCCATACCAGAGATAATACCACCAAGACAACAACAACAAAAACAACAACAACACCAAGGAAATCATACCCATACCAGAGATAATACCACCAAGACAACAACAACAACAACAACAACACCAAGGAAATCATACCCATACCAGAGATAATACCGCCAAGACAACAACAACAACAACAACAACAACACCAAGGAAATCATACCCATACCAGAGATAATACCGCCTAGACAACAACAACAACAACAACACCAAGGAAATCATACCCATACCAGAGATAATACCACCAAGACAACAACAACAACAACAACACCAAGGAAATCATAACCATACCAGAGATAATACCGCCAAGACAACAACAACAACAACAACAACAACAACAACACCAAGAAAATCATACCCATACCAGAGATAATACCGCCAAGACAACAACAACAACAACAACAACAACACCAAGGAAATCATACCCATACCAGAGATAATACCGCCAAGACAACAACAACAACAACAACACCAACACCAAGAAAATCATACCCATACCAGAGATAATACCACCAAGACAACAACAACAACAACAACAACAACAACACCAAGGAAATCATACCCATACCAGAGATAATACCGCCAAGACAACAACAACAACAACAACAACAACACCAACACCAAGAAAATCATACCCATACCAGAGATAATACCACCAAGACAACAACAACAACAACAATAACACCAAGAAAATCATACCCATACCAGAGATAATACCACCAAGACAACAACAACAACAACAACACCAACAACACCAAGGAAATCATTCCCATACCAGAGATAATACCGCCAAGACAACAACAACAACAACAACACCAAGGAAATCATACCCATACCAGAGATAATACCGCCAAGACAACAACAACAACAACATCACCAAGGAAATCATACCCATACCAGAGATAATACTGCCAAGACAACAACAACAACAACAACAACAACACCAAGGAAATCATACCCATACCAGAGATAATACCACCAAGACAACAACAACAACAACAACAACAACAACACCAAGAAAATCATACCCATACCAGAGATAATACCGCCAAGACAACAACAACAACAACAACAACAACACCAAGGAAATCATACCCATACCAGAGATAATACCGCCAAGACAACAACAACAACAACAACACCAACACCAAGAAAATCATACCCATACCAGAGATAATACCACCAAGACAACAACAACAACAACAACAACAACAACACCAAGGAAATCATACCCATACCAGAGATAATACCGCCAAGACAACAACAACAACAACAACAACAACAACACCAACACCAAGAAAATCATACCCATACCAGAGATAATACCGCCAAGACAACAACAACAACAACAACACCAAGGAAATCATACCCATACCAGAGATAATACCGCCAAGACAACAACAACAACAACAACAACAACACCAAGGAAATCATACCCATACCAGAGATAATACCACCAAGACAACAACAACAACAACAACACCAAGGAAATCATACCCATACCTGAGATAATACCACCAAGACAACAACAACAACAACAACAACAACACCAAGGAAATCATACCCATAACAGAGATAATACCGCCAAGACAACATCAACAACAACAACACCAAGGAAATCATACCAATACCAGAGATAATACCGCCTAGACAACAACAACAACAACAACAACAACACCAAGGAAATCATACCCATACCAGAGATAATACCGCCAAGACAACAAAAACAACAACAACAACAACAACACCAAGGAAATCATACCCATACCAGAGATAATACCGCCAAGACAACAACAACAACAACAACAACAACACCAAGGAAATCATACCCATACCAGAGATAATACCGCCAAGACAACAACAACAACAACAACACCAAGGAAATCATACCCATACCAGAGATAATACCGCCAAGACAACAACAACAACAACAACACCAAGGAAATCATACCCATACCAGAGATAATACTGCCAAGACAACAACAACAAAAACAACACCAACACAAAGAAAATCATACCCATACCAGAGATAATACCACCAAGACAACAACAACAACAACAACAACAACACCAAGGAAATCATACCCATACCAGAGATAATACCGCCAAGACAACAACAACAACAACAACAACACCAACACCAAGAAAATCATACCCATACCAGAGATAATACCGCCAAGACAACAACAACAACAACAACAACAACACCAACACCAAGAAAATCATACCCATACCAGAGATAATACCACCAAGATAACAACAACAACAACAATAACACCAAGAAAATCATACCCATACCAGAGATAATACCACCAAGACAACAACAACAACAACAACACCAACAACAACACCAAGGAAATCATACCCATACCAGAGATAATACCGCCAAGACAACAACAACAACAACAACACCAAGGAAATCATACCCATACCAGAGATAATACCGCCAAGACAACAACAACAACAACAACACCAAGGAAATCATACCCATACCAGAGATAATACCGCCAAGACAACAACAACAACAACAACAACAACACCAAGGAAATCATACCCATACCAGAGATAATACCACCAAGACAACAACAACAACAACAACAACAACACCAAGGAAATCATACCCATAACAGAGATAATACCGCCAAGACAACAACAACAACAACAACAACACCAAGGAAATCATACCCATACCAGAGATAATACCGCCTAGACAACAACAACAACAACACCAAGGAAATCATACCCATACCAGAGATAATACCGCCAAGACAACAACAACAACAACAACAACAACAACAACAACACCAAGGAAATCATACCCATACCAGAGATAATACCGCCAAGACAACAACAACAACAACAACAACAACAACAACACCAAGGAAATCATACCCATACCAGAGATAATACCGCCAAGACAACAACAACAACAACAACAACAACAACAACAACACCAAGGAAATCATACCCATTTTAGAGATAATACCGCCAAGACAACAACAACAACAACAACAACAACACCAAGGAAATCATACCTATACCAGAGATAATACCGCCAAGACAACAACAACAACAACAACACCAAGGAAATCATACCCATACCAGAGATAATACCACCAAGACAACAACAACAACAACAACAACAACAACAACACCAAGGAAATCATACTCATACCAGAGATAATACCGCCAAGACAACAACAACAACAACAACACCAAGAAAATCATACCCATACCAGAGATAATACCGCCAAGACAACAACAACAAAAACAACAACAACACCAAGAAAATCATACCCATACCAGAGATAATACCACCAAGACAACAACAACAACAACAACAACAACACCAAGGAAATCATACCCATACCAGAGATAATACCGCCAAGACAACAACAACAACAACAACAACAACACCAAGGAAATCATACCCATACCAGAGATAATACCGCCTAGACAACAACAACAACAACAACACCAAGGAAATCATACCCATACCAGAGATAATACCACCAAGACAACAACAACAACAACAACACCAAGGAAATCATACCCATACCAGAGATAATACCGCCAAGACAACAACAACAACAACAACAACAACAACAACAACACCAAGAAAATCATACCCATACCAGAGATAATACCGCCAAGACAACAACAACAACAACAACAACACCAAGGAAATCATACCCATACCAGAGATAATACCGCCAAGACAACAACAACAACAACAACACCAACACCAAGAAAATCATACCCATACCAGAGATAATACCACCAAGACAACAACAACAACAACAACAACAACAACACCAAGGAAATCATACCCATACCAGAGATAATACCGCCAAGACAACAACAACAACAACAACAACAACACCAACACCAAGAAAATCATACCCATACCAGAGATAATACCACCAAGACAACAACAACAACAACAATAACACCAAGAAAATCATACCCATACCAGAGATAATACCACTAAGACAACAACAACAACAACAACACCAACAACAACACCAAGGAAATCATTCCCATACCAGAGATAATACCGCCAAGACAACAACAACAACAACACCAAGGAAATCATACCCATACCAGAGATAATACCGCCAAGACAACAACAACAACAACAACACCAAGGAAATCATACCCATACCAGAGATAATACCGCCAAGACAACAACAACAACAACAACAACAGCACCAAGGAAATCATACCCATACCAGAGATAATACCACCAAGACAACAACAACAACAACAACAACAACACCAAGGAAATCATACTCATACCAGAGATAATACCGCCAAGACAACAACAACAACAACAACACCAAGGAAATCATACCCATACCAGAGATAATACCGCCAAGACAACAACAACAACAACAACAACAACAACAACACCAAGGAAATCATACCCATACCAGAGATAATACCACCAAGACAACAACAACAACAACAACAACAACACCAAGGAAATCATACCCATACCAGAGATAATACCACCAAGACAACAACAACAACAACAACAACAACACCAAGGAAATCATACCCATACCAGAGATAATACCGCCAAGACAACATCAACAACAACAACACCAAGGAAATCATACCAATACCAGAGATAATACCGCCTAGACAACAACAACAACAACAACACCAAGGAAATCATACCCATACCAGAGATAATACCGCCAAGACAACAAAAACAACAACAACAACAACACCAAGGAAATCATACCCATACCAGAGATAATACCGCCAAGACAACAACAACAACAACAACAACAACACCAAGGAAATCATACCCATACCAGAGATAATACCGCCAAGACAACAACAACAACAACAACAACACCAAGGAAATCATACCCATACCAGAGATAATACCGCAAAGACAACAACAACAACAACAACACCAAGGAAATCATACCCATACCAGAGATAATACCGCCAAGACAACAACAACAACAACAACAACAACACCAAGGAAATCATACCCATACCAGAGATAAAACCACCAAGACAACAACAACAACAACAACAACAACACCAAGGAAATCATACTCATACCAGAGATAATACCGCCAAGACAACAACAACAACAACAACACCAAGAAAATCATACCCATACCAGAGATAATACCGCCAAGACAACAACAACAAAAACAACAACAACACCAAGGAAATCATACCCATACCAGAGATAATACCACCAAGACAACAACAACAACAACAACAACAACACCAAGGAAATCATACCCATACCAGAGATAATACCGCCAAGACAACAACAACAACAACAACACCACCAAGGAAATCATACCCATACCAGAGATAATACCGCCAAGACAACAACAACAACAACAACACCAAGGAAATCATGCCCATACCAGAGATAATACCGCCAAGACAACAACAACAACAACAACAACAACAACACCAAGGAAATTATACCCATACCAGAGATAATACCGCCAAGACAACAACAACAACAACAACAACAACACCAACACCAAGAAAATCATACCCATACCAGAGATAATACCACCAAGACAACAACAACAACAACAATAACACCAAGAAAATCATACCTATACCAGAGATAATACCACCAAGACAACAACAACAACAACAACACCAACAACAACACCAAGGAAATCATTCCCATACCAGAGATAATACCGCCAAGACAACAACAACAACAACAACACCAAGAAAATCATACCCATACCAGAGATAATACCGCCAAGACAACAACAACAACAACAACAATAACAACACCAAGGAAATCATACCCATACCAGAGATAATACCGCCAAGACAACAACAACAACAACAACAACAACAACAACACCAAGGAAATCATACCCATACCAGAGATAATACCGCCAAGACAACAACAACAACAACAACAACAACACCAAGGAAATCATACCCATACCAGAGATAATACCGCCAAGACAACAACAACAACAACAACAACAACAACACCAAGGAAATCATACCCATACCAGAGATAATACCACCAAGACAACAACAACAACAACAACAACACCAAGGAAATCATACCCATACCAGAGATAATACCACCAAGACAACAACAACAACAACAACACCAAGGAAATCATACCCATACCAGAGATAATACCACCAAGACAACAACAACAACAACAACAACAACACCAAGGAAATCATACCCATACCAGAGATAATACCGCCAAGACAACAACAACAACAACAACAACAACAACAAGGAAACCATACCCATACCAGAGATAATACCGCCTAGACAACAACAACAACAACAACACCAAGGAAATCATACCCATACCAGAGATAATACCGCCAAGACAACAACAACAACAACAACAACAACAACAACACCAAGGAAATCATACCCATACCAGAGATAATGCCGCCAAGACAACAACAACAACAACAACAACAACAACAACACCAAGGAAATCATACCCATACCAGAGATAATACCGCCAAGACAACAACAACAACAACAACAACAACAACAACACCAAGGAAATCATACCCATACCAGAGATAATACCGCCAAGACAACAACAACAACAACAACAACAACACCAAGGAAATCATACCCATACCAGAGATAATACCGCCAAGACAACAACAACAACAACAACAACAACAACAACACCAAGGAAATCATACCCATACCAGAGATAATACCGCCAAGACAACAACAACAACAACAACAACAACAACACCAAGGAAATCATACCCATACCAGAGATAATACCGCCAAGACAACAACAACAACAACAACAACAACAACAACACCAAGGAAATCATACCCATACCATAGATAATACCGCCAAGACAACAACAACAACAACAACAACAACAACAACACCAAGGAAATCATACCCATACCAGAGATAATACCGCCAAGACAACAACAACAACAACAACAACAACAACACCAAGGAAATCATACCCATACCAGAGATAATACCGCCAAGACAACAACAACAACAACAACAACACCAAGGAAATCATACCCATACCAGAGATAATACTGCCAAGACAACAACAACAACAACAACAACAACACCAAGGAAATCATACCCATACCAGAGATAATACCGCCAAGACAACAAAAACAACAACAACACCAAGGAAATCATACCCATACCAGAGATAATACCGCCAAGACAACAACAACAACAACAACAACAACAACAACAAGGAAATCATACCCATACCAGAGATAATACCACCAAGACAACAACAACAACAACAACAACACCAAGAAAATCATACCCATACCAGAGAT
>JAWQEG010007526.1:22500-25000 GCA_033782935.1 Petrolisthes cinctipes
CAACAACACCAAGGAAATCATACCCATACCAGAGATATTACCGCCAAGACAACAACAACAACAACAACACCAAGGAAATCATACCCATACCAGAGATAATACCGCCAAGACAACAACAACAACAACAACAACAACAACACCAAGGAAATTATACCCATACCAGAGATAATACCGCCAAGACAACAACAACAACAACAACAACAACACCAACACCAAGAAAATCATACCCATACCAGAGATAATACCACCAAGACAACAACAACAACAACAATAACACCAAGAAAATCATACCCATACCAGAGATAATACCGCCAAGACAACAACAACAACAAATACAACAACACCAACACCAAGAAAATCATACCCATACCAGAGATAATACCACCAAGACAACAACAACAACAACAATAACACCAAGGAAATCATTCCCATACCAGAGATAATACCGCCAAGACAACAACAACAACAACAACACCAAGAAAATCATACCCATACCAGAGATAATACCGCCAAGACAACAACAACAACAACAACAACAACAACACCAAGGAAATCATACCCATACCAGAGATAATACCGCCAAGACAACAACAACAACAACAACAACAACAACAACACCAAGGAAATCATACCCATACCAGAGATAATACCGCCAAGACAACAACAACAACAACAACAACAACACCAAGGAAATCATACCCATACCAGAGATAATACCGCCAAGACAACAACAACAACAACAACAACAACACCAAGGAAATCATACCCATACCAGAGATAATACCACCAAGACAACAACAACAACAACAACAACAACACCAAGGAAATCATACCCATACCAGAGATAATACCACCAAGACAACAACAACAACAACAACAACAACACCAAGGAAATCATACCCATACCAGAGATAATACCACCAAGACAACAACAACAACAACAACAACAACACCAAGGAAATCATACCCATACCAGAGATAATACCGCCAAGACAACAACAACAACAACAACAACAACAACAAGGAAACCATACCCATACCAGAGATAATACCGCCTAGACAACAACAACAACAACAACACCAAGGAAATCATACCCATACCAGAGATAATACCGCCAAGACAACAACAACAACAACAACAACAACAACAACACCAAGGAAATCATACCCATACCAGAGATAATACCGCCAAGACAACAACAACAACAACAACAACAACACCAAGGAAATCATACCCATACCAGAGATAATACCGCCAAGACAACAACAACAACAACAACAACAACAACAACACCAAGGAAATCATACCCATACCAGAGATAATACCGCCAAGACAACAACAACAACAACAACAACAACAACAACACCAAGGAAATCATACCCATACCAGAGATAATACCGCCAAGACAACAACAACAACAACAACAACAACACCAAGGAAATCATACCCATACCAGAGATAATACCGCCAAGACAACAACAACAACAACAACAACAACAACAACACCAAGGAAATCATACCCATACCATAGATAATACCGCCAAGACAACAACAACAACAACAACAACAACAACAACACCAAGGAAATCATACCCATACCAGAGATAATACCGCCAAGACAACAACAACAACAACAACAACAACAACAACACCAAGGAAATCATACCCATACCAGAGATAATACCGCCAAGACAACAACAACAACAACAACAACACCAAGGAAATCATACCCATACCAGAGATAATACCGCCAAGACAACAACAACAACAACAACAACAACACCAAGGAAATCATACCCATACCAGAGATAATACCGCCAAGACAACAAAAACAACAACAACACCAAGGAAATCATACCCATACCAGAGATAATACCGCCAAGACAACAACAACAACAACAACAACAACAACAAGGAAATCATACCCATACCAGAGATAATACCACCAAGACAACAACAACAACAACAACAACACCAAGAAAATCATACCCATACCAGAGATAATACCGCCAAGACAACAACAACAACAACAACACCAAGGAAATCATACCCATACCAGAGATAATACCGCCAAGACAACAACAACAACAACAACACCAAGGAAATCATACCCATACCAGAGATAATACCACCAAAACAACAACAACAACACCAAGGAAATCATACCCATACCAGAGATAATACCGCCAAGACAACAACAACAACAACAACACCAAGGAAATCATACCCATACCAGAGATAATACCACCAAGACAACAACAACAACAACAACAACAACACCAAGGAAATCATACCCATACCAGAGATAAGACAACAACAACAACAACAACAACAACAACACCAAGGAAATCATACCCATACCGGAGATAATACCGCCAAGACAACAACAACAACAACAACAACAACAACAAGGAAATCATACCCATACCAGAGATAATACCGCCAAGACAACAACAACAACAACAACACCAAGGAAATCATACCCATACCAGAGATAAT
>JAWQEG010007526.1:27500-30912 GCA_033782935.1 Petrolisthes cinctipes
TACCGCCAAGACAACAACAACAACAACAACACCAAGGAAATCATACCCATACCAGAGATAATACCGCCAAGACAACAACAACAGCAACAACAACAACACCAAGGAAATCATACCCATACCAGAGATAATACCACCAAGACAACAACAACAACAACAACAACAACACCAAGGAAATCATACTCATACCAGAGATAATACCACCAAGACAACAACAACAACAACAACACCAAGGAAATCATACCCATACCAGAGATAATACCGCCAAGACAACAACAACAACAACAACAACAACAACACCAAGGAAATCATACCCATACCAGAGATAATACCACCAAGACAACAACAACAACAACAACAACAACACCAAGGAAATCATACCCATACCAGAGATAATACCACCAAGACAACAACAACAACAACAACAACAACACCAAGGAAATCATACCCATACCAGAGATAATACCGCCAAGACAACATCAACAACAACAACACCAAGGAAATCATACCAATACCAGAGATAATACCGCCAAGACAACAACAACAACAACAACACCAAGGAAATCATACCCATACCAGAGATAATACCGCCAAGACAACAAAAACAACAACAACAACAACACCAAGGAAATCATACCCATACCAGAGATAATACCGCCAAGACAACAACAACAACAACAACAACAACACCAAGGAAATCATACCCATACCAGAGATAATACCGCCAAGACAACAACAACAACAACAACAACACCAAGGAAATCATACCCATACCAGAGATAATACCGCAAAGACAACAACAACAACAACAACACCAAGGAAATCATACCCATACCAGAGATAATACCGCCAAGACAACAACAACAACAACAACAACAACACCAAGGAAATCATACCCATACCAGAGATAAAACCACCAAGACAACAACAACAACAACAACAACAACACCAAGGAAATCATACCCATACCAGAGATAATACCGCCAAGACAACAACAACAACAACAACACCAAGAAAATCATACCCATACCAGAGATAATACCGCCAAGACAACAACAACAAAAACAACAACAACACCAAGGAAATCATACCCATACCAGAGATAATACCACCAAGACAACAACAACAACAACAACAACAACACCAAGGAAATCATACCCATACCAGAGATAATACCGCCAAGACAACAACAACAACAACAACAACAACACCAAGGAAATCATACCCATACCAGAGATAATACCGCCAAGACAACAACAACAACACCACCAAGGAAATCATACCCATACCAGAGATAATACCGCCAAGACAACAACAACAACAACAACACCAAGGAAATCATACCCATACCAGAGATAATACCGACAAGACAACAACAACAACAACAACAACAACAACACCAAGGAAATCATACCAATACCAGAGATAATACTGCCAAGACAACAACAACAACAACAACAACAACACCAACACCAAGAAAATCATACCCATACCAGAGATAATACCACCAAGACAACAACAACAACAACAATAACACCAAGAAAATCATACCCATACCAGAGATAATACCACCAAGACAACAACAACAACAACAACACAACAACAACACCAAGGAAATCATTCCCATACCAGAGATAATACCGCCAAGACAACAACAACAACAACAACACCAAGAAAATCATACCCATACCAGAGATAATACCGCCAAGACAACAACAACAACAACAACAACAACAACACCAAGGAAATCATACCCATACCAGAGATAATACCGCCAAGACAACAACAACAACAACAACAACAACAACACCAAGGAAATCATACCCATACCAGAGATAATACCGCCAAGACAACAACAACAACAACAACAACAACACCAAGGAAATCATACCCATACCAGAGATAATACCGCCAAGACAACAACAACAACAACAACAACAACACCAAGGAAATCATACCCATACCAGAGATAATACCACCAAGACAACAACAACAACAACAACAACAACACCAAGGAAATCATACCCATACCAGAGATAATACCACCAAGACAACAACAACAACAACAACAAAAACACCAAGGAAATCATACCCATACCAGAGATAATACCACCAAGACAACAACAACAACAACAACAACAACACCAAGGAAATCATACCCATACCAGAGATAATACCGCCAAGACAACAACAACAACAACAACAACAACAACAAGGAAACCATACCCATACCAGAGATAATACCGCCTAGACAACAACAACAACAACAACACCAAGGAAATCATACCCATACCAGAGATAATACCGCCAAGACAACAACAACAACAACAACAACAACAACAACACCAAGGAAATCATACCCATACCAGAGATAATACCGCCAAGACAACAACAACAACAACAACAACAACAACAACACCAAGGAAATCATACCCATACCAGAGATAATACCGCCAAGACAACAACAACAACAACAACAACAACAACACCAAGGAAATCATACCCATACCAGAGATAATACCGCCAAGACAACAACAACAACAACAACAACAACAACACCAAGGAAATCATACCCATACCAGAGATAATACCGCCAAGACAACAACAACAACAACAACAACAACACCAAGGAAATCATACCCATACCAGAGATAATACCGCCAAGACAACAAAAACAACAACAACAACAACACCAAGGAAATCATACCCATACCAGAGATAATACCGCCAAGACAACAACAACAACAACAACAACAACAACACCAAGGAAATCATACCCATACCAGAGATAATACCGCCAAGACAACAACAACAACAACAACAACAACAACAACACCAAGGAAATCATACCCATACCAGAGATAATACCGCCAAGACAACAACAACAACAACAACAACAACAACACCAAGGAAATCATACCCATACCAGAGATAATACCGCCAAGACAACAACAACAACAACAACAACAACACCAAGGAAATCATACCCATACCAGAGATAATACCGCCAAGACAACAACAACAACAACAACAACACCAAGGAAATCATACCCATACCAGAGATAATACCGCCAAGACAACAACAACAACAACAACAACACCAAGGAAATCATACCCATACCAGAGATAATACCGCCAAGACAACAACAACAACAACAACAACAAACACAAGGAAATCATACCCATACCAGAGATAATACCGCCAAGACAACAACAACAACAACAACAACACAAGGAAATCATACCCATACCAGAGATAATACCGCCAAGACAACAACAACAACAACAACACCAAGGAAATCATACCCATACCAGAGATAATACCGCCAAGACAACAACAACAACAACAACACCAAGGAAATCATACCCATACCAGAGATAATACCACCAAGACAACAACAACAACAACAACAAC
>JAWQEG010007527.1:0-32033 GCA_033782935.1 Petrolisthes cinctipes
GGAGGGAGGATGAAGAGAAGGAGGAGGAGGAAGGAAGGAAGGGAGGGAGGATGAAGAGGAGGAGGAGGAGGAGGAGGAGGAGAAGGAGGAGGAGGAAGGGAGGGAGGATGAAGAGGAGGAGGAGGAGGAGGAGGAGGAAGAGAGGAGGAGGAGGAGGAGGAGGAGGAGGAAGGGAGGGAAGATGAAGAGGAACAGAAAGGAGTTGAGATAATGGGGAACAGGGATGAGGGAAGAGATCTAGAAGAGGGAGAATGGGAGAGAAGAAGAAGGGAAGGTTTGTAAGCACCGAGGAAAGGAGAGATTTGGAAGAGGGAGATTGGGAAAGAAGAGGAAGGGTGGAGAGATTATAAGCTCTGGGAAGAGGGGAGAACTGGAAGAGGGAAAATAGGAAAGAAGAAGAAGGGGGGGGGGGGGAGAGAAAATAAGCACTAGGAGAGCTTTGGAAGAGGGAAAAGAGGAAAAGAAGAGGAATGGGGGAGAGAAAATAAGCACTGAGGAGAGGAGAGAGGAGAGGAGAGATCTGGAAGAGGGAGGATCCGGTTCAAGTGTGCATGGTGAGGTTAAGGAGTCCGGATAGAATACACTCCAGGGATTTGTGAGTCTGGTGGTGCATGGTGGGAGGGTGGAAGGGGAAGCTGTGATACCCTGGGATTGGTGGGAGGAAGGAGGAAGGTTTAGTTAGATTAAGAAGGAAGGTGGAAGAGGAGGGTTTTCTGACAGACAGGAAAGAAGGCGACAGACAGACTGACTGACACACAAGCAGGCAGATAGATCAATAGATAGATAGACAATTAGACCATCGAGTAGATAGAAATGAAGAGGTGTAGAAGCAAACCAGTAGATTATTTAGGAGACAAACAATCAAACAAAAAGACATATGAGAAAGTAACAACACATAATGAAGGAAGTCGAGTTGGCAGGCAGTCAGTTATCTTGGAAGGACAGTAGGCAGGCAGACGAGTGTAGAAAGAATTACAGATTAACAGACTGGAAGGGAGGTGGATGTGATGGCAAGGTGAAGAGGAGGCAGACAGGTAGATGCAGAGGTTAGGACATAATATAAGTCACCCTAGAAGTGCAATGAATAATGTCCACAAAAAACAAAATCATGTGGAATAATTTAGTTTCTCTCAACTTTCCAAATCAGTTCGTGATAATTAATACTCTTTCCACAAATAACAGGATCAAGGGGAATAATCTCGTGTCTCTCCATAGTAGTTGGTGATGGCCTGAGTGTGTTGTTGTTATTATCCTGCTGAGCCCTGGAAACTATAGGTCAACTTGATGTATAATCTGGGCTCCGCTTGACATAGTGTACGGGGCGTTATGGGTGTGTATATTATGGAGGTAATGGCTCTTACAGGCGATTTAGTCACCTCGATGATATATGGGTGAGTGGGAGGGAGGGAGTGACTGTGTGGGTAGGAGGATACTGGTGGTGGGTGGGAATACAAAGGAACTACAGGCAACAGGAGGTTATCTGTTTAACTACGCTAATCTGGACTACGTGTTGAAGGAAAGGATAGATAAAGGACAAAGAGAGGACACTGTTTGGTTGGTGGGAGGAGGCAGGTGGTAAGTGGAAAGGATTGGATTACTTAGAAGGAGAAAAGTTGCATTTTCTCCAGGAAATATGTAAAAAACTCACTAAAATTGCTAGCGTTGACATGGAGCTGACAGTTGTTGATAATGTTTTCTTTCGTTACAGGTATGTTGCCCAAAATGACACTTGAATCCCGTCCCATCTGGCACCTACTACCTGTAAGTACACTTTAGTAGAAATAGTACAGTAAAAGTGAAATGATCATTAATATTTTTACATATGTTTGTGCCAATATTAGTGAATGGTGTGTACATCAACGAAATAATGTTATTGAAGGCCGCTGTACTGTACAAACCATAATATAATATAATATATACAAGGGTTCTTATTGTCAGTTTATGTTTGCAATTTGTTGGTTCGGATCTCGAGGGGGAAATATGTGTGGCTAGATTGGAGAGCTGCTGGTTCCTCCAATCTATGCCAGGAACCACACTACCTCGGTATATTAATAGGGGATCTGTTGGTCGGAGGCTACGTAGACCCCAGTTCTTCCATAAGTGATTACCCACTTACAGGTGAGCGGAAGGAGGTGGTTGTACCGTAAGAGGTCAGGGATGCATTTATCATTCCTCCATATTTATGTGTTTACCAAGAGGCGCAGTGTGGTGGTGTACACGTGTGTGTGTGTGTGGTGGTGGTGGTGTACATCTGTCTGTGTGTGTGTGTGGTGTACATCTGTATGTGTGTGTGTGTGTGTGTGTGTGTGTGTGTGTGTGTGTGTGTGTGTGTGTGTGTGTGTGTGTGGTGTGGTGGAACAAGGACCTGGTGTGAAGATGTATAGGTTTGTGTTGTGATATAGTTTTGTGGTGGAAGCTAGGACATGGTATTATGGTGTAGGTCTGTAGTGTTGTGGTTTAGATCTGTGGTACCCCCGTATGTCGTGGGTATGTTGTTGTGGTGTCAAGGGGATAGTATACTTTTGGTACATTAGAGAGCCTTGATTCCTCCAAAGTATGTCAGGAAACAGGACCAGATAAGCAAAAATAATGGTATTCTGTTGCTTGGAATAATTTAGAGGACTCATTTGCTCCAGATTTACCAACACTGACGGTACTTTCCCCTTAAGGTGTGGCGTGTGTGACTGCGAGATGGTGGCTGGGTGTGCTGCGGGTCGCTTGCATGGTGGTGGTGGTGGTGTTTGTGTGAGGGAATGGTCGGGGTGTGAAAAGGTCGGTGTTGAGGGCGTCGGGTGGTTTGTGTGGTTGGTGTGAGGGCGTGAGGTGAGGGAAGGGGGGGGTGGTGGTACTGCTTGAGGTGGTCGATGTGACTATCATATTATCTTTGTGTGAGGGAGGACGTGAGAGCATTGCTTAGACTGTGTGAAGGAGGGTTTGTGTGTGGGCCATTTGTGTGTGTGAGAGAAGGCGTGGGTAGAATCTTATTATCTGTGTGGGGGAGGGCGTGGATGGTAGCGTTTTATCTGTGTGGGGGAGGGCGTGGATGGTAGCGTCTTATCTGTGTGAGGGAGGGCGTGGGTACATGGAATTATTTGTGTAAGGGAGGGCGTGTGAGTGACAAGGTGCAGTTGACGTGAAGACCCAGCCAGCCAGAGATGAAAGAGGAAAGTGGAGTGGGACAAAAAGTGTGTGTGTGTGTGTGATGGGGGTCCGAAAATCACCTGACATGCCACTAACACCACCAATACCTTCACCACCACCAAGCCCACCATCTACACCAACCAATACCTTCACTACCAACACTTTCACCACCACCAAGCCAACCATCTATAGACACCAACCACTACCATCACCACCGCCAAACCACTACTACCACACTACCACTACCACACCACCACCACCACACCACCACCAACACCAACACACCACCTCCATCACACCACCACCAACACCAACACACCACCTCCATCACACCACCACCACCTTCAACACTGTCCCACTATTACCTCCATCACCACCAACACCACCACCAACACCACCACCACACCTCCACCACCACCACCACCACCACCACCACCAGATTTTGGGTACGAGTCGAGCCACACAGGTACCCAGACAGACGCCCTTTATCTCCTCCTGTGTTTTTGCGGTGTCGTCTGTCCCGTTGGATTAGTTTACTCCATACGTCACCGTCCTGTCTTATCAATTATCCAGGGTTATGGTTGGCACTGGGTGGGATACACTGCTTGATGGATTGGCTGTGTGTGTGTGTGTGTGTGTGTGTGTGTGTGAGAGAGAGAGAGAGAGAGAGAGAGAGAGAGAGAGAGAGAGAGAGAGGAGAGAGAGAGAGAGAGAGAGAGAGAATAATTAATAGTTCAAGATAACAAAAGGTCATAAAAGAAACTAACCTCAAACGTCTCAAAATGAAGAGGTAAGATATGACGTCACTTTTGCATGATGTATTTCTAAGCAGAGGATAATGAGATACGGGGTTTACAAGATCTATCTATAAATTCGTTTCTGGGAACAGGAAGAAAGGAAGAGCTTGGTGGTGCTGCTATCTTAATATTCCCGATGGATGATTCAATTGTGGGTGGGTGCCTGAGTTCGCAAAATATAATGATGATGTTGGTGACGACTGTGTTTGTGGTACTCGTATTCAGACACAATAAACAAAAGTCACAACATTCCCACTACCTTTTGGCATCTTCAGGACTTGTGTTTGTGGTACTGATAATAATAATGAAAGTAAAGGTTGTGTTGGTTGTATTCCACTTCTTCATTCATGTAACCCTTCTGGCCTATATTAACATCCTTTTACAAAATCACAAACTATCATTCAGTGACACATACTCATACACATAGTTAGTAAGTATAAAAAAACATCCAAACACCCAACTAACCAAACCACAACATTCCCACTACCTTTTGGCATCTTCAGGTCTTGGACTCTTAATCGTAAAATTGGACAACAACTGGGGTTTTATATTAAGACATTTCTGGTTGACTAGAAAACATATTACTGTTTTTGTACTATGGTTGGTTGGTTGGTATGTTTGAATCGTATTTGTGTGGGTATTGTGGTGCTTGGTCAGGTGCATCTCGGCTCTCGTTTTTTAGAATAATGTATGTAAATATTTGCTGTCACTGTGCTGGAGCGTATATATATGGTGTTGTCGACTCAGTGTACAGTTACAGACTCTATTTCTTTACCAGTAAGCCAAAGGAGGTCACATAGACGAGTGTCGTGGCTTATATTCTGTGGGTTTTTTTAGAGGCTTTCATTCATTCGATTTCATTAGATTGGGAAACAACTCTAGTCCAAAACTGTACTTGATGTTTACGTGTTTGTATATCCAGGGTTGATCAGCGGAAAGAAGCTGATGGGATGGGCAGGTCAACACAGACGTGGGCGCTGTGTGGTAACCAAATGTTTCATGGTGTGAATAAAACCTACACTAGTAATATGCTTTTCGTCTGCCAGCCAGTGTGGGTTTATTCACGTGATTTGAACTTCACGCTAGAGGGATTCCAACATTCATCGAGTTTTTTTTTTTTTTTTTTTTTTTTTTTATGGTGTTGAAAAATACAGAAGGTGAGAATTCAAATGAGTTTACGAGAGTTTGAAGCTTTGGATGTTTTTTTATACTTACTAACTATGTGTATGAGTATGTGTCACTGAATGATAGTTTGTGATTTTGTTAAAGGATGTTGATATAGGCCAGAAGGTTTACATGAATGAAGAAGTGGAATACAACCAACACAACCTTTACTTTCATTATTACCATCATCATCATCATCATCATCATCATCATCATCATCATCACCACCGTCAACTCCATAACTACCACAGTACTCTCTCACCACCACCACTATCACTGTCCCTATCAACACCACTATCACCATCACAGTTTTTCGTACACCATTATCAACACCACTGCCACTGTCTCTCCCACTCCACCTCCACCACAATTTCTCCATTTTCACCTCCCCCTCCACCACTATTTCTCTCACTCCAACACCACTGCCACTGTCTCTCCCACTCCACCTCCACCACTATTTCTTTCCCTCCAACACCACTGCCACTGTCTCTCCCACTCCACCTCCACCACTATTTCTCTCACTCCATCTTCCTCACACCGTCACCTCTGTCACTTCTGTCCATATCCAAGTCACCACTGTCTAGTCTAGCCAGCCCAAAGAAGTCCTCATGTCCCCGACCCTACCTACCACGCCACCGCCCTTATAATTCACTGGGGTCGCCCTTCTGTTACCTTAAGGACCCTGTGAACGTGTATGAAAATTGGAGACTTCTGATTCCTCCTGGCTATACCGCGAAACAAGCTCCTTCCATATAGGTGGTGTTTCGTGGCAATATTTGAAGGACTCACCTACCTCCAATTTTCTGACTATGTATATCACAGGGTCCCTTAAACTTGGAGGGATGATTTATTATGGCACTTATGTCTTCCTTCCGAGATGCCCAAAATCGCGTGGCCCGACCCTGGTGGTGCGTTTCCTTCCCTTGCCACCACCTTGCACTTTGTCTGCTCGAAGGTCCATTTGTTCACGTATACCAAGTCCCTTTTTCACACCACTCCCTTTCTGACTTGTTAGGTGTGCGACAGGCGGTTGGTTGCTCATGGTTGATGTTTGTGTGTGTGTGTGTGTGTGTGTGTGTGTGTCTTTTTTTTTTTTTTTTTTTTAACCTTTTTTTTAACATTTTTTTTTTTTTTTTTTTCCTAGCCGTCAGAGTCACATTTGTGGTGAGATAAGATAAGAGTGTGAAGGTTACAAATCCATGTCTCACTACAGCCGTGCCCGCCCATCCGTCTGACCATCTTGGGGTTCTCATCAGCCTCACACCGGACTGACGGACAGATTCGTCTTCACTTGTTGTTGCCATAATAGTTAGTTAGTTTGTTGCAGGAGAACCCATAGTTGTTGCAGGAGAACACATAGTTGCAGGAGAACCCAATAGTTAGTGTGTTGCAAGAGAACACATAGTTGTTGCAGGAGAACCCAATAGTTAGTGTGTTGCAGGAGAACTCATAGTTGTAGGAGAACCCACAGTTGTTGCAGGAAAACCCATAGTTGCAGGAGAACCCATAATTGTTGCAGGAGAACCCATAGTTGTTGCAGGAGAACCCATAGTTGTTGCAGGAGAACCCATAGTTGTTGCAGGAGAACCCATAGTTGTAGGAGAACCCATAGATGCAGGTGAACCCATAGTTGTAGGAGAACCCAATAGTTAGTGTGTTGCAGGAGAACCCATATGTTTTGGTTATATACAGAGCTTTGTGGCAATTACTGTTTTTTTTATATTTGCTTAAGGGGATAGCATACTTTTGGTACATTGGAGTGCCGTGATTCCTCCAAAATATGCCAAGAAACAGGACCAGACGAACAAAAATAGTGGTGTCCTGTTGCATGGAATAGTTTAGAGGAATCAGTTGCTCCAGATCTACCAACACTGTACTACACTCTTAAAGTTCCAGATTTGAATGCTATAATCTAATTAAGAAATATGCAGTTATAATGAGTTTACTATTTCTCTTAACTGTAATAACCTAAAAATATCCTTTGTTGATAATGCATGTCTTTATTGATTCATTTCGAACTAGCGCACATCAACTGCACAAAGGTCGTTAAAGCAGAAAAAAAAAATCACTGGTTTAATTTGCAGGAGGGGAAGCTCATTGATTTAAACCTTCCGTATTATTTTGTTTGATACTCAATACTGCAGTGATCACAGCCACGTGCCACGAGTGTTGTAAACCTTATATATATATATTTTACATTTATTGCACAATTTGAAAGATAATTAGATGATAAATACCTTAAAGCATTTATTGCATATTTTGAAAGATAATTAGATCATAAATACCTTAGAGCATTTATTGCAGAATTTGAAAGATAATTAGATGGTAGATACCTTAAAGCATTTCATTAAAAGGTAAATACTAACTCTTAATGGATGTTAGAGCGAGATTCTTTTATATAATATCAGTCAGTTAGTCAGACCTAAATATAAGACAATAAAGAGTTATTAATATTGAGGCCGATATACTTGTTAGATGATGAAACGGTGCATTAATGTACACACACACACACACACACACACACACACACACACACACACACAGAGAGAGAGAGAGAGAGAGAGAGAGAGAGAGAGAGAGAGAGAGAGAGAGAGAGTTAGTTAATTAATCACACCGACAATTAATTATTTTCTCTCAGTCTCAGTTAAATGTAAAATAATGTTCACAATCTTGAGCCAGTGAAGCAAATACAGAACCAACGAAGAACACTGTTAATAAAATTTGTGGATGACATTTGCTGGTGAGATGGAGGACGTGTATTGCTTCTGTGCGGAGTGAGAGGAGCAGATGGAAGTGAGCGTTTCTCCTCTGTCTTACTGATGGTGGTCCCTTTCCTGCCCCTACTCTCACTTCCTCCCATGCCCCCACTCTCCCTCCCTCCCTCCCCTGCCCCCACTCTCCCTCCCTCCTGCTGCTGCTTCCATTCCCACTTCTCTCCTTCTGCTGTCTCCACTTCTCCCTCCTACTACATTACCTCCATCTCTCTTTCCCTCCCTCTTACTACTACCTTCATCTCTCTTTCCTTCCCACTACCTCCATCAATCTTTCCTTCCCACTACTTCCTCCATCAATCTTTCCTTCCCACTACTTCCTCCATCTTTCTTTCCCTCCCTTCTACTCCCCCCATCTCTCTCTCTCCTTCCCTCCCTCATACTCCCTCCATCTCTCTCTCCTTCCCTCCCTCTTACTACCTCCATCTCTCCCTCCCTCCCCTCCATCATACTCCCTCCATCTCTCTCTCCTTCCCTCCCTCATACTCCCTCCATCTCTCTCTCCTTCCCTCCCTCATACTACCTCCATCTCTATCTCCCTCCCTCATACTACCTCCATCTCTATCTCCTTCCCTCCCTCATACTCCCTCCATCTCTCTCTCCTTCCCTCCCTTATACTACCTCCATCTCTCTCTCCCTCCCTCCCTCCCCTCCATCATCAGCCTCACTTCGTTGGTCAGGTTCTGAAATGGAGGCCTTGCAGATCAAAGGCAGTGGTGAAGGGGCCAGCTCTCAGCCCTTTACCACCTCTCACGTCCATTGCAGCCCCCGTCCCCCTCCCGTCCCAAACAGCCCCCCCCTCCCCCTCCCGTCCCTTGCAGCTCCCGTCACCCTCCCGTCGCTGTCTCTGTCTGTCTGTCTGTCTGGTGGTGATGTGTGTGTGTGTGTGTGTGTGTGTGTGTGTGTGTGTACGTCAGCCTCTCGTGTACGTTCTTTATTTATTTCCCCAGTTTTTTCTCACAGGATTTCCCATTAGGCTTGTTTCTTACCTCCCTTATTTTATCTCCCCGTCTTACGTCGAGTACGATACAGCCATGGGTGATAGTGCTGGACCAGGGTCCAAGGAGTGTTGGAGAGCAACTGAACAGAGTTCGAAAAAGTGAGTCTTCTAAACCTCTTTCAACGTTGAGAATGGTTTGGAAAATTCACTTGTTCGAACTCTGTTCAGTTGCTCTCCAACACTCATGAATGTTAAGGGGATAGTATACTTTTGATAGAGTAGAGTGCCTTGATTCCTCCAAAGTATGCCAGAAAACAGACCGAGATGAAGAAAAATAATGGTATCCTGTTGCCTGGAATAGTTTGGAGGAATCAATTGCTCCAGATTGATCATCCAAAACAATGTGCTAAATACCTCCTTAAAGAAAAGCACATACAGTCAGGCATTTGTATTTCTAAATGAACCTATTTTAGTACATTGAAATTGATGAGTATTAAGAGGACTATGTTTTTAATTAATATACTTTACACACACACACACACACGCACACGCACACACACACACACACACACACCTTCTCTCCCTTATGCTCTATATTATTATTATTATTATTATTATTATTATTATTATTATTATTACACACACACACACCTTCTCTCCCTGATGTTCTCTCGTTGGTGTCTTCCTGTCTCTGTTACCACTACTAACAGCAGCTTCACTGTAATACACATCTCACTGCACCAAGCTACTCTAATATTAGGCTTCGACAATCATACACAATCTCTCCTTCCCTCCCTCATACTACCTCCATCTCTCTTTCCTTCCCACTACCTCCATCTCTCCTTCCCTCCCTTCTACTCCCTCCATCTCTCTCTCCTTCCCTCCCTCATACTACCTCCATCTCTCCTTCCTTCCCTCCCTCATACTCCCTCCATCTCTCCTTCCTTCCCTCCCTCATACTACCTCCATCTCTCTCTCCTTCCCTCCCTCCCACTACCTCCTTCCCACTACCTCCATCTCTCCTTCCTTCCCTCCCTCATACTACCTCCATCTCTCTCTCCTTCCCTCCCTCATACTACCTCCACTTTGAACTTTGTCTGTCCTTAAAGTTTCGTGTTGGTAAATCTGGAGAAACTCAATCCTCCAAACTATTCCAAGCAACAGAACACTATTATTTTTGCTCTTCTGGTTCTGTTTCCTAGCATACTTTGGAGGAATCAAGACTCCAATGTACCAAATAAAAATTACTACCTTAATGTAAACTTTTCTTTCTAGTTCATTGAAATAATCTGATGGTGCCAAGAGTTAGATTATTAAAGTACAGAAACTACATCTTGTTGAAGGTTAAGATATAATTATTTTTGTATTCATTTTATAATATATTAAACTCATATTACCTCTCCTCCCCTCTCATCCACATAAGCCACCTCTCCTTACTCCTCATCCACGTAAACCACCTCACCTCTCATCCATTTTCACCTCCTCTCTTCACCTCTCATCCACATAAACCACCTCTCCTCACTTCTCATCCACTTAAGCCACCTCTTCTCACCCCTCATCCAATTAAGCCACCTCTTCTCACCCCTCATCCATTTTTACCTCCTCTCTTCACCGCTCATCCACACAAGCCACCTCTCCTCACCTGTCATCCACGAAAACCACCTCTCCTCACCTCTCATCCACTTAAGCCACCTCTCCTCACCTCTCATCCATTTTCACCTCCTCTCTTCACCTCTCATCCACGAAAGCCACCTCTCCTCACCTCTCATCCACTTAAGCCACCTCTCCTCACCTGTCATCCACGAAAACCACCTCTCCTCACCTCTCATCCACTTAAGCCACCTCTCCTCACTCCACATCCACTTAAGCCACCTCTTCTCACCCCTCATCCATTTTCACCTCCTCACCTCACCACTCATACCTCCTCTCTCCTCACCACTCACCTGCATTTCCTGTCAGCTTTCTTCCTCTTCCTCCTCCACCTCCTCTTCCTCCTCCACCTCCTCTTCCTCCTCCACCTCCTCTTCCTCCTCCACCTCCTCTCCTTCGTCCATTTGTCTTCTCTGGTCTTGTGTCCTTATCCCGTCTCCATTATCCCCTTCTTCCTTCCTTCCTTCCTTCCTTTCTTTCTTTCTTTTTTTCTTTCTTTCTTTCTTTTTTTCTTTCTTTCTTTCTTTCTTTCTTTCTTCCTTTCTTCCTTTCTTCCTTCCTTCCTTCCTTCCTTCCTTCCTTCCTTCCTTCCTTCCTTCCTTTCTTTCTTCCTTCCTTCGTTTGTATTACTCTCTTCCTTCCTTCCTTCCTTCCTTCCTTCCTTCCTTCCTTCCTTCCTTCCTTCCTTCGTTTGTATTACTCTCTTCCTTCTCCTTTCACTTCCACGGATGTCTCTTCCTTGTCTCCTTCCATTTTCTCTTTTATTCCCTTTTATTATCTTCTCGTGTTTCTCTGTTACTTTCCTCCTTTGCTCATCTCTCTTTCCTTTCTCTTTTCTCCCTCTTTCATTTCCTTCCTCCTTCCCATCTTTATCTTGTGTTTTCTTAGTCCTTCTTTATCTTCCTTCCCCTCTTTCATCCTCTTTGTTTTTGTGTCTCCTCTTTGCTTTTGTGTCTCCTCTTTGCTCTTGTGTCTCCTCTTTGTTTTTGTCTCTTTGTTTTGGTCTCTCCTCTTTGCTTTTGTGTCTCCTCTTTGCTTTTGTGTCTCCTCTTTGCTTTTGTGTCTCCTCTTTGCTCTTGTGTCTCCTCTTTGCTCTTGTGTCTCCTCTTTGCTCTTGTGTCTCCTCTTTTCTCTTGTGTCTCCTCTTTGCTCTTGTGTCTCCTCTTTGTTCTTGTGTCTCCTCTTTGCTCTTGTGTCTCCTCTTTGTTCTTGTGTCTCCTCTTTGTTCTTGTGTGTCTCCTCTTTGTTCTTGTGTCTCCTCTTTGTTTTTGTGTCTCCTCTTTGCTTTTGTGTCTCCTCTTTGTTCTTGTGTCTCCTCTTTGTTTTTGTGTCTCCTCTTTTCTCCTGTGTCTCCTCCTTGTTCTTGTGTGTCTCCTCTTTCCTCTTGTGTCTCCTCTTTGCTCTTGTGTCTCCTCTTTGTTTTTATGTCTCCTCTTTGTTCTTGTGTCTCCTCTTTGCTTTTGTCTCTCCTCTTTGCTTTTGTGTCTCTCCCATTCTCAGTAATACCTTCTCCACTCTTCCTTCCCTTCAACTGTCCCTCTTTTCTTTCTATTTCCTTCCCTTCAACTGTCCCTCTTTTCTTTCTTTTTCCTTCCTCCTTGCCGTCTCACCTCTCTATCACCTTTTTCTGGCGCTATATGACCTCGCTGTTGCGGCGCCTAATATCAATCAATCAATCAATCAATCAACTCTTCCCTCCTTCAGTATTCATTGTTTGTTACTTTGCCTTTCCAGCTGGGTGTTCTGTTCTTAATTAAGGGGGAAGTACAGTGTTAGTAAATCTGGAGTAACTGATTCCTCCAAAATATTCCAAGCAACAGAGTACCATTATTTTTGTTCATCTGGTCCTGTTTCTTGGCATACTTTGGAGGAATCAAGGAGCTCCAGTCTAACAAAAGTGAATTACCCCCTTAATTAATGTTATTCACTGTTTCCTTGCATTTCATATCTTCATTATTCCTCTCCCTTCTTCCCATTTCTCATCTTCTCACCTTTACTCCCCTCTTCTTCTCCCAATTTAACTCTCATCTTTTCTTCTCCCTACTCATCTCCTTCTCTTCCTACTCATCTCCTTCTCTCCCTACTCCTCTCTTCTCCCCACTCCTCTCCTCTCCCCACTCCTCTCCTCTACCAACTCCTCTCCTCTCCCCACTCCTCTCCTCCTCTCCCTACTCCTCTCCTCTTCCCACTCCTCTCCTCTCCTCTCCCCACTTCTCGTCACCCCTCCTTACTAACTTCCCAGACCGGATACACCCACAGTTCAGCTTCCCTCAGAGGACCCACTAAGTACCCAGCCTAATTAAATTCAATTAATGAAAGCCCCAACTTGATTAAGTTCCCCAAGGTAATGTAGCGGAGTGATGGACGAGCTACTGGTGCTATGATATTAACCCTTAAGACCCACGGCATTAGCGGTCAAAATCCCCTATACCAGACGAACATCACTTTAGTACAGCTACTGATGGTTGTAACTCCCATTCAGATTTCTCCAGTGGTAGCGACGTCAGCGACAGGATTTAGTCTGGGTGGGCTGGGGTATGTCTGGGGGGCTTGGGGCTAGAGAAGGAAGGGATGAGAGGCGACAAGTGATGTTTATAGGGATGAAGGAGAACGGTAAAGAGGGGAGGAGGAGGGATAAGTAGTGTCAAGGGATGTTAGGAATGAAGGAGAATGGGAAAGAGAGAAGGAGGAGAGATAAGAGGGGACAAGGGAAGTTAGGAATGAGGGAGAATGGAAAAGAGAAAAGGAGGAGGGATAAGAGGGGACAAGGGAAGTTAGGAATGAAGGAGAATGGTAAAAAGAGAAGGAGGAGAGATAAGTGGTGTCAAGGGATGTTAGGAATGAAGGAGAATGGAAAAGAGAGGAGGAGGAGAGATAAGAGGGGATAAGGGAAGTTGGGGATGAAGGAGAATGGGAAAGAGAGAAGGAGGAGAGATGAGAGGGGACAAGGAAAGTTAGGAATGAGGGAGAATGGTAAAGAGAGAAGGAGGAGAGATAAGAGGGGATAAAGGAAGTACATAGGGGATGAGGGAGAACAGAATAGAGGGCAGGAGGAGGAGTAACGAGGCTCCAGGTTATGGTTTTGATGCCGGTGATATGCAGAACTCAGCGTAAAAACTATTATTCGAACTCACCTTATCAGCTGAGTAATGTGATACTTCAGAGGCTTGCCGTATTTGGTGGTAAGCTTAGGAAACCTCTGAAGTATTAATGTAATCAGCTTAATGTAGTTCGAATCTATATTATAAGCTGTTCAAAGGAAATGTTTTGTCGGAGAGTGTTGTGGTTTGATGAAGTTGCTTACGACATGATTTGGTGATGCTGTTTTGGGCAATAATTCACGTATAACATAAATTGCAAGTTACTGTATAGAGTAAGAGGAGAAAAAGGCCAACTGTTACGATTAATAATGTATAGGGGATTATTATCATGAGCCTATATAGACATCTAATTATTATTTATGTAAGGTATATTCAGGGAGGATATCCACGAGCCTCTTTTTATGGTAAAGTAAATTATAGGAAGGAGATGACTGTGTTTACATAATTGTTGATATATGATTATGTTAGTGCCTGGAGAAGAACTTAGATGTATGTTTCTTTTCTGTGAGTCTTTTTATCGTCATATTTTTCATTGCAGAGTCACGCCAGTCATGGGTATTTAATCAAATGCAAATAATATATAGTATTCATTAAGACAGCATTGTTGCGGGAACTAAAAGAGAGAGCAAAATAGAAAATTATTATATTATTTTCTTAGGTTTTATCATAGGCGGAAAAATTCATAGATGTAAACAGAGCGAGAACTTGTACAGTCGGCAAAAAAAGTTTCGTTACCACCCCTACGTTAATTTTAACATCGATAAGCGCTGCAGGGTTGGTACTCCGCAGTCTGAGCAGCTGTGCCTCGCGGGCCGCGGCAATGACAACTTAGCACAAGGCATTCCCTTTCTTTTTATATCAAAAGTTTAACTGATTTTGAATTAAATTTTGAGTGTTCAAGAACTATTACTATTTAACTATTCATCATTAAACATAAAGAAATACGTTTGAGTATTTTAGAACAAGAATAACCTTGAAATACCCAGAAAAAGTAGCACTGGGTAAAAGTAAGTCATTCCTACTTGCCTGCCCATAAGACACTGAGGGGTCCGGGAGGGTGACGGAGGTATATATGACACTCGCGCCACACCTGACTCACCAGTCAGGCCTACCAACATTACATCACACTGTTAAAAGGATGGTAACGAAACTTTTTTTGCCGACTGTACGTACATAATAAACTTAAGGTGTTGTTGAGGTGATCAAATATTTAGGTTGCACTTACTTCTCCTGTGCCTCACGTCCTCTGACACCCCTGCTGGTGTGGTGTGCTCCCCCTGCCCCCATCCCCTCCCCCCCCCCTCATCCTCTCCCCCCAATCCCCTCCCCCCAGAAGCAATCACCCCTCATCCCCTCCACCCATCCCTTCCCCACCCATCCCTTCCCCCCCTCATCCCCTCCCCCCCTCATCCCCTCCCCCCAGAAGGAAGCAATCCCCACCAAGCCCAAGTATATCCAGTCTGTACCCACATAAACCTTTCACAGCCAGAGGATAGGATGCCCAGGGTGGAAAGATTGTCCTATGAATTTCCTATGTGGGAATCTCGTACTTTGTGAACCATGGAAAGTTATTATGTTGAAGGGGATAGATAATACACTTTTGGTACTTTGGAGCACATTGATTAATCCCTCACAAAGTATGCCAGGAAACAATAATAAAGATAACATGTTGCTTTGAATAGTTTGGAGGTAAGACAGAATGAAGAGAAAGAGGAACAGAAATTCGGAAGCAGACTATTTTGCAGGGAAATACATACAGTAAATATATATATATTTTTTTTCTTCTAAATTCGCCTAAAATAAAAAAAATATGTATATATATATAAACTAAAGTACATACATATATTTGATCTGCTTTTCCTTTTGGCAGCCTTCCCTTCCCTTTCAACTTTTCCGTGCAGTAGGAGTGGGAACACGGGGTTTGTCTGGCCTTGGGTGTGTGTGTGTGTGTGTGTGTGTGTGTGTGATGGAAGAGATAGATCACACACCAGTCCATGCACTTCTCTCACCTTTACTCTACTTCTCCCTCTCTATATCTCGCTCCCAAATTCACTCTCACGAACCCTCTCTCTCTCTCTCTCTATCTCTCTCTCTCTCTCTCTATCTCTCTCTCTCTCTCTCTGTTTATTTGTCTACTATTATGCCTTTTGGTCTCTCTCTCTCTCTCTCTCTCTCTCTCTCTCTCTCTCTCTCTCTCTCTCTCTCTCTCTCTGTTTATTTGTCTACTATTATGCCTTTTGGTCTCTCTCTCTCTCTCTCTCTCTCTCTCTCTCTCTCTCTCTCTCTCTCTCTGAAACGCACACACATATTTTATTTTCCTGACATCCAAATGAAATATAAGTAGTTTAGCAGTTTCCTGTCGTATATAAACTTGATTAGATTATTATTATTACCATTTAACTTCCCAGGGGGCATTTTATGAAGGTGCTTGAAATTGATGGTCTCATGCAATAAACAATAATAATAAAATAAAGAGTTTCGTAATAGAGGTCGGATGGCAAGATTACGGTACAAGACGTCACTGATATATTATTATTATTATTATTATTATTATTTTTATTATTATTATTTTTATTATTATTATTTTTATTTTTATTATTATTATTATTATTATTATTATTATTATTATTGTTTTGTGACGATGATGGATTTACGTGTGTTGTTTAATGTGTGTATGGTCTTGAGAGAGAAAAAAAATATACATATAATTATATATACCTTCCTCGTGTAAAATAAAGTTTTTTTCGTAATCTGAAGTCGTGTGTTCGTAAAGAAAAATACAGAGCTGTTCGTTGTTGAATATATTATAACTGCGTATGTATAGATTTTCTCGTGTTATGGTCTGTGTAAAATGATGAATAATGAACAAACTGACAGTCACGGCTATTATATACGTCTTTGCAACCCGCTGTGATGATAAATGCGACGAAACTTAACGGATCGAGTCGGTAATTACGGTAGTTTAATAACGTTAGTAAATTTTTTGAGGTTCGCCACAAATGATGATAATTCTCTCCCTTTGTACATCTAGATTGGAGCAATAGTTCTTCGTCGTCACATCCCCATCCAAACTTTGACAATAGCCAGAAGCAGCGTCCAAACTTAGAAATACAGTAAGGGGGTAATTCACTTTTGTTACATTGGAGTGCCTTGATTCCTCTAAAGTATGTCAGGAAACAGAACCAAATGGACAAAATTATATAATGGTGTCCTGTTGCTTGGAATAGTTTGAAGGAATAATTTTTTTCCGGATTTACCAACACTGTTTCCTCACCTTTAATGAAGTCAGTACGGTAGTCAAAGATTTGTTGATGTCACTCGTAAGTATTTTTAAAACTTTTATTAACTACCATGAAGATCACAACTACTGCAATATTCTTACAACTCTTGCTGCTTCTCTAGTTTGATAAAGTGTTAAGGGGGTAATTCACTTTTGTTACATACATTGGAGTGCCTTGATTCCTCTAAAGCATGCCAGGAAACAGAGCCAGAAGAGCAAAAAATAATGGTGTTCTGTTGCTTGGAATAGTTTAGAGGATTAATTTGCTTCAGATATATTTACCAACACAAAATTTCCCCATTAAATGCGCTAATAAGATACATCCACCTCTCCTCCTCTTCTATATAACCTTCAGTGGTCCAGGCAACACAGGAGCAGGCTGAGTTATTTACTGAGAACACGACATCGGCAGCACAGAGGTGAAAGGGGACTGAGAAGCTTGGTAGAATATTCTGTGTACCGTCTGTCTGTCTGTCAGTTCTCGCCTTGTGTGTGTGTGTGTGTGTGTGTGTGTGTGTGTGTTGGATGTCGAAGCCTCGGTGAATTAATACCCTCCAACTCTAGTCTTGTTGTTTGAGGGTGAAGTGGACATGATATTCTCCTGTTTGTGTGTGTGTATGTGTGTGTGTGAGAGAGAGAGAGAGAGAGAGAGAGAGAGAGAGAGAGAGAGAGAGTGAGTTACAAGGAGTTACAAGGAAAAGAAGTACCCTAGGGGACCTTACGATCCATACAAAAAGGGTACCTGTGGGTTTAGTTGCGCAAGTCGGCGACCGTACTCGAATGTGTCATGTGAAACCATCAAGGAACACTCGCACAACGGCTTAAACACCTAGACGGTGATTTAAGACTTTGTCTAATCTGGACTTGAACTGATCCACAGAGTTGCTGTTGACTACATCAGCAGGAAGCGCGTTCCAAGTACCGCAGAGAGAGAGAGAGAGAGAGAGAGAGAGTGTGTTTTTTTTTTTTTTTATTATTTATTTATTTATTTATTTTTAGAGAGAGAGAGAGAGAGAGAGAGAGAGAGAGAGAGAGAGAGAGAGAGAGAGAGAGTGTGTGTGTGTGTGTGTGAGTGTGTTTGTGTGTGTTTTTTTTTTATTATTATTATTTTTTTTTTTTTTTTGCTTGAGAGCAAGGGATGTGGGAGTCGTAGACATTGAATATCCCAATCCTCACCCAAGTACTCATAAGTCCTTTGTGACTCGTGTTCTGTGTGTGTAGCTCGTGTGGACGTACGAGTCGTAGATTATCCCCATCATCACTAAAAACTTGTATGTCCCTTTTTGTGGCTCGTGTCTTTTGTGGCTCGTGTATTTTGTGGCTCGTGTATTTTGTGGCTCGTGTCTATTGTGGCTCGTGTCTTTTGTGGCTCGTGTGTCCCTTTGTGGCTCGTGTGTCCGTTTGTGGCTCGTGTCTTTTGTGGCTCGTGTGTCCCTTTGTGGCTCGTGTCTTTTGTGGCTCGTGTCCCTTTTGTGGCTCGTGTCTTTTGTGGTTCGTGTGTCCTTTTGTGACTCGTGTCTTTTGTGGCTCGTGTATTTTGTGGCTCGTGTGTCCCTTTGTGGCTCGTGTGTCCCTTTGTGGCTCGTGTATTTTGTGGCTCGTGTCTTTTGTGGCTCGTGTGGTCACATGGCATAAATAAACATATCGATGCTCAAACACTCGTCAGCAAATACTGGAACAAATTTACACACAAAGTAGGATATAAAATTACACACACACACACACACACACACACACCTGCTAGAGGGAAACGACACACACACACACACACACACACACACACACACACACACATAAACACAAACAAACACACACACACACACACACACACACATCTGCTAGAGGGGAAGGGTGCCTCTTATCCCTCTCCCTCCCTTCCAATTCTTCTTTCACTACACTTTATGACATTAAATTTCTTTTTTGACGCTCAGTTCAGGAGTCTCCCTCGTCCTTAAGGGGGTGCGGGAATAGGGGGACAGGCTTGGGGGGGTCGGGAGGGTTTTAGGGGGTGCGGGAGTAGGGGTGTGTGTGTGCGGGAATAGGGGACAGGCTTTCTACCCACCCCAAGCCTGTTCCCCTATTCCCGCACCCCCCCCCCCTGGTCCCCCCCCCCAAGCCTGTCCCCAACTCCCGCACCCCCTTAATGAATTTAGTTCCTCTGTGTCCTCTGAAAATCTGTTAAGCTATTTTTTTTTTTTTTTAGCTGATGTTGGGAGGAGGAGGGGGACTTACAGCTGCCAACTATTATTATTATTATTTTTTTTTTTTTTATTTTTTTTTTTTCATGATTTCATTTACTCGTTCATAGTTATTCATTCCCTTTCATGTATTCTTTCATTCACTCATTCGTTCGTTCAATTTTGTTTCCACATTCGTTTATTCACTCATTCGCTCGTTAAAATCTACTACATTCATCATTTCGTTCCGTTCATTCCTTCACATATTCATTCGGTCATTTATTCATTCACACATTCTATAGGTGATTCATTCATACACTTAATCAATCAATCAGTCATTCATTCTCTCAATCATTTATTTACACATTCATTCATTCTCTCAATCATTAATTCACTCCATCATTCGGTCACTCATTCATACATTAATTCACACATTATGTCGGTAATTCATTCGTACACACAATCAATCAATCACTAATTCACTCAATCATTAGGTCACTCATTCATACACGCAGTCAACCATTCACTCATTCATACACTCAATCAACCATTCACTCATTCATTCATTCAGTCATTCATTCACACATCCATTCGGTCATTCATTCACTCTCTCAATCAATAATCATGCACTCAATCATTCGTACACTCAGTCAACCATTCATTCATTCATTCATTCACATATTTACACATACATTCGGTCATTCATTCACTCTCTCAATCAATAATTCACTCATTCATACACTCAGTCAACCATTCACTCATTCATTCATTCAATCATTCATTCACACATCCATTCGGTCATTCATTCACTTTCTCAATCAATAATTCACTCAATCATTGGGTCACTCATTCATACACTCAGTCAACCATTCACTCATTCATTCATTCATTCAATCATTCATTCACACATCCATTCGGTCATTCTTTCACTCTTTCAATCATTAATCACTCAATCATTCGTACACTCATTCATACACTCAGTCAACCATTCACTCTCTCATCTCATTAATCACTCAATCATTCGTACACTCATTCATACACTCAGTCAACCATTCACTCTCTCAATCATTAATCACTCAATCATTCGTACATTCATTCATACACTCAATCAACCATTCACTCATTCATTCATTCATTCATTATCATGGCTGGTGAAAACTGTAAGGCCATTTGATGACTGACTTTGGTGCTTTCATCTGGGGACAATTATTTCTCTTCATGGTCCGACCCTTACAATGGACTGCTAATGGAGGTACCAGTGCTGTTTCAAGAAGTCATTTTGGTTTCGTATAATGGAATCGTGTCTAATTAAATACACATAATGTTCGAGATAATAATATTTCGACGATTTTTGAGCAACATTTGGGGAATTTAAATATAATAATAAATGACGAATGTGTGAAATAAATAAATATGTAAAATAATAAAAAGCTATGATATATATATAATCATACACTAGGTGAAATGAATGTGTAAAATATGTACGTATTCTATATATTATGTAAAGTAAATAAACCAAGGTAGATTAAGACTGTACATAGATGGTGATGAGTTTGTTATTATTGTTGTTATGAAGAAGAGGGAATAAAATGGTTGTTAAAGAAGGTACGAAGATGGTGATGAATGGTTTGTTTGTTGTTGTTATGAAGGAGAGGGAATTAGAAAGGTTGTAGATGATGATGAGTGGGTTGTTTGTTATGAAGAAGAGGAAGTTAAATGGTTGTTAAGGGGATAGTATACTTTTGTTACACTGGAGTGCCTTGATTCCTCCCAAATATGCCAGGAAACAGGACCAGATGAACAAAAATAGTGGTTTTCTGTTGCTTGGAATAGTTTGAAGGAATCAGTTGCTCCAGATTTACCAACACTGTACTTCTCCCTTTAAAGATAATGACGAGGAGGCCATCTTCCTTCTCTGATGATGTTTAGTTTTTGAGTGAATTGTTTGTTGTTGATGTGAAGGAGAGGGAAGATGATGATGAGTGTGTTGTTGTTATAGTTATGAAGTAGAGGGGAATGAAAAGGTTGTTAAAGAAGGTGCGTAAATGGTGATGAGTGGGATATTTGTTGTTGTTGTTGTTGTGAAGGAGAGGGAAGATGATGATGACTGGGTTGTTGTTATTGTTATGAAGTAGAGGGGAATAAAAAGGTTAAAGAAGGTGCGTAAATGGTGATGAGTGGGATATTAATTTTGTTGTTGTTGTTTTGAAGGAGAGGGAAGACGAGCACAGACGCCTATTATTATGATGCGCTGTCAGAGGATGGTCACTGCAGGAGGCGTTGACGCAGTGGCCTGTTGTGACGCCAGAGGTAATTGGATTTTGCGGGTGGCAATTGTGTGTGTGTGTGTGTGTGTATGTGTGGCACAGTCGGTGGTGGTGACGCAGCCCCTCGATTGTACCATAGTCGATTGTTATTGTTATCATGCGGCGTATAATGTGTAGGACGACGCAGCTGCTTGTGGTGGTGGTGATGCAGGCAGTATAGAAAGCAGCCAGCAGATTTGATGTACAGTTGTGGACGTATAAAACAGACACACTTCAAACGGGGGGTCCCTTATCAAACATATTGACTATAGGACTCGCCTTTTCATGTCATATTTTATAAGGTATTATTTAATGTAGGTGTGGACGTGCACTTTTCCCAGAGATAATGTTGTCATAATGCAGCCTTAAGGGGGAAGTTTTGTGTTGGTAAATCTGGAGCAACTGAATCCTCCAAACTATTCCAAGCAACAGAACACTATTATTTTTACTCTTCTGGTCCTGTTTCCTGGCATACTTTGGAGGAATCAAGGCACTCCAATGTAACAAAAGTGAATTACCCCCTTAATATTCAATGAAGGTTATAAAATGGCGCGGCGTTTGTCTGGTAATTGTGTCGGGGTGGTGGCGGGGGGTCCCTCTCTCTTGACCTCGCACCCAATTTGTGCTTTTGTCGCGGCGGGAGACAGGGAGTGGCGCCCCCCCCCCCCCACCCCGCCCCCCGCCCCCCTGGCCTTTGTGTGTCACCTGCAGGGGCCCTTCAGTGGGTAGGAATATTAGATGGGGATAGAGGATTGAAGGGCTGGTGATGGGATAGTGAGGGGTCGGTGAAAGGAATGGGACTGAGGGGATAGTGAGGGGTCGGTGAAAGGATGGGATTGAGGGGATAGTGAGGGGAATGACGAGAGGGAGCTGAGGGGATAGTGAGGGGTCGGTGAAAGGATGGGACTGAGGGGATAGTGAGGGGTTGGTGAAAAGAAGGGGCTGAGGGGATAGTGAGTGAGGGGTCGTTGAAAAGGAAGGGGCTGAGAATATAGTGAAGGGAATGACAAAAGGAAGGGGCTGAGAAGATAGTGAAGGGCATGACAAAAGGAAGGGGCTGAGAAGATAGTGAAGGGAATGACAAAAGGAAGGGGCTGAGAAGATAGTGAAGGAATGACAAAAGGAAGGGGCTGAGAAGATAGTGAAGGTAATGACAAGAGGAAGGGGCTGAGAAGATAGTGAAGGGAATGACAAGAGGAAGGGACTGAAAAGATAGTGAAGGGAATGACAAAAGGAAGGGTCTGGGATGTCGGCGAGAAGATGAAAAGAAAGATGCAAGAGAAAAAATAGAAAAAAATCGAACTAGGAAACGTACAGTACATGGAAAGAAAGAAATATCTTAACGAAGCATCACTGTGGACAATAATAATATGTTTTAAAATTATATTCATTCGTATTTCTTATTGATTTCATTCTTTTTTTTTTCGCTGTCTTAATTCTCCTTTCTTTTTTTACCCTCTCAATTCTCCTTTCTTTTCCTACCCTCTCAATTCTCCTTTCTTTTCTTACCCTCTCAATTCTCCTTTCTTTTCTTACCCTCTCAATTCTCCTTTTTTCTTTTCTCACCCTCTCAATTCTCCTTTCTTTTCTCACCCTCTCAATTCTCCTTTCTTTTCTTACCCTCTCAATTCTCCTTTCTTTTCTTACCCTCTCAATTCTCCTTCCTTTACTCACCCTCTCAATTCTCCTTTCTTGTCTTACCTTCTCAATTCTCCTTTCTTTTCTTACCCTCTCAATTCTCCTTTCTTTTCTTACCCTCTCAATTCCCCTTTCTTTTCTTACCCTCTCAATTCTCCTTTCTTTTCTCACCCTCTCAATTCTCTTTTCTTTTCTTACCCTCTCAATTCTCCTTTCTTTTCTTACTCTCTCAATTCTCCTTTCTTTTCTTACCCTCTCAATTCTCCTTTCTTTACTCACCCTCTCAATTCTCCTTTCTTTTCTTACCCTCTCAATTTTCCTTTTTTCTTTTCTCATCCTCTCAATTCTCCTTTCTTTTCTTACCCTCTCAATTCTCCTTTCTTTTCTTACCCTCTCAATTCTCCTTCCTTTACTCACCCTCTCAATTCTCCTTTCTTTACTCACCCTCTCAATTCTCCTTTCTTTTCTTACCCTCTCAATTCTCCTTTCTTTTCTTACCCTCTCAATTCTCCTTTTTTTTTTTTTTATCTTCTCTTTCTCACCACGTTGCCTTCATAATGTTTTGTGGTCCATTCCTTAGTGCTCCCCAGTTCGCCTCTCCTATACAGCAGCATTTTCTTCCTTACTTTCCTTCCTCCACCATTTTCCACTTTTCCCTCCTTCCTTCCTTCCTCTTCATTCCTTCACGTCCTCCGCGGGTCACCTTATTTTCTCCCTGCCATTCCTCCTTACAGCCTTGCATGCCCTTCCTACCGCCGCCTTTCCTGCTGTCCTTCCCTTGCTTGCTGTGCTGTTCGTCTTTCCTTTTCTCATTATATATACTCGTGTCCTGCCCTTTCCATGTCTAACCTTATCCTCCCTTCTTCTGTTTTGCCCCTCTCCCCTATTCTCACTTCTCTACTCCCCTTTCTCCCTCCTCTCCTCCCCTTTCTCACCTCCTAGTCATTCACCCATCCGTCGTCTCCCCTCCACTTTCCTCTCGTCTCCCCTCCACTTTCCCCTCGTCTCCCCTCCAATTTCCCCTCGTCTCTCTCCTCCTCTCCTCTCGGCCCCTCTCCATACTTCAGCCCTCAGCGTCCCGGCCGTCCCCTTCATTCACATGGAAATGAGTGTCCTGGAGTGGGCGTCAAATCACATGATAGAGACCGACAATAAAACATATAATGAAGTGAATTACCTCGGGGTCCCGCCGTGACTCAGTGGCAGGAGTATATGGGGGCAGCCTTACCAACCCACCCTCCTCTCTCTCTCTCTCTCTCTCTCTCTCTCTCTCTCTCTCTCTCTCTCTCCAGTGTACAACATGTATTTCCTTCACATACCTTTCTTGATATCAAACCACGTCATAACTCTTGGATGAATTAAAAATCGACTATAAAAATAATACATTGAATGGGAGTAACAATGTAATAATAAAAAATCCATCGAGTAAATAATGTGCAACAATAACAACAGGGTATGGTAAAAAAAGTGTTGTTGGAAGGTGTTGTACAGTAGAAATATTGCATCGGCTGTCCCTCCTTACACACTGTATTCACTTCTTTCTATATATGGCCTTAAGCAGTCTTGTGTAGGGGTGTTCTTGATGTTTCTATTCTCTTTTTTCTAGGTATACATACGAGTCGTAGTCAGTACATGTGACATGGTTAAGGAAATAAACAAACTTATTTCCACACACTGTCTTCGCCACAGAAATAAACTCCACGAAAGTTTCCTCATATGAGAATGTTCTTTATGTTATGAGAATTTTTGCCAAACTTTGCACTGAGGGTTGTCGTCTGGCGAGTTTGTACCTCACGAAGTCATTTATTTCGGCTATGGCTGTCAGTTCATTTTGCAGCGTAACACACCATGACAGAATACAGATAAAAACAAAAATTTCTGGAGAACCCTTTAATGATAAAACGTGTCGCTTCTTGAGGATAAGGTGGTAATTCTTTTTTGTTATATTGGAGTGCCTTGATTCCTCCAAAATATGCTAGGAAACAGGACCAGAAGAGCAAAAATAATAGTGTTCTGTTGCTTGGAATAGTTTGGAGGATTTAGTTGCTCCAGATTTACCAACACAAAACTTCCCCCTTAATGGCATACATGATAATAATACCTTCTTGTAATTATATCATGATTTTCACCAACAGTGTTTAAGATCTATTATTTATTGTGCGTCGCTACATATGAATCTACAATAGTCTCTGTCTACATAATTTATGATATTGAATGCTTGTAGGTTTAAGAGAAATAATATGCTTGTGTATGCTTGGTTATGCCTTCATTACTGTATATTTTGCCTTGATATACTTCATCTGGAATGTGTGTTTGGGCTAATTTATGAAAGCCCAGCCATATTCTATCAATATTTCCATAACAGTGCCACGGATGAAGACTAACCCTACCAGGATATTACCCATACTTCATACAAATTGGCACGATGTGGCCCCCACTGTCCAGTATGTTTGTATATGTGCCTGGTAACTCGGGGCAAGCTAGTGTGTGTGTGTGTGTGTGTGTGTGTGTGTGTGTGTGTGTGTGTGTGTGTGTGTGTATATAACGTAGAGGGCAGACTGGTAGTTAGACCAGTTATTCGTATGTGTGTGTGTGTGTGTGTGTGTGTGTGTATAACGTAGAGGGCAGACTGGTAGTTAGACCAGTTATTCGTGTGTGTGTGTGTGTGTGTGTAGATATAACGTAGAGGGCAGACTGGTAGTTAGACTAGTTTTTCGTGTGTGTAAATGTATAGTCGTGTACATAAACACACGAGGTGGTCATTGGTGTCTTTCCTCACTCTCTGTAGCTTATGACTCTGGGAATATCGATTCATTTTCCCAAAAGATTTTAATCCCAATCACGAAGGAAAGCTGTGGAACAACTCGCCGTTAGTTCTTGGTAGTCACAGAGAGAGAGATTATTGACAGCGTTGATTGTACGAAGTGGAATTCCCTCCCTTTACAGACGCATGCATGACACATCAACATTAGGGTACGGACACGTGTTGAACCATGGCTTAGATACACGAAAACAAAGCGCTGACACCACGCTCTCAAGCAAAAGTGCACACACATATAAAATTATAGTATTGGCATGCATTCAGAAAGACAGCAAGCACACATCACCAAAAGGGTACTCACACATATTATGCACTCAGAAGCAAGCAAGCAAACACATACGGAAATCATGCCACCTACATACATTAGTACACACAGTCAATATATAGTTCACGTGTATTCAATAATATGTAGTGCTCACATATTATGCACAGGCGCACACACATATTGCATACAAAAATTATCCACCTAGCACATGCAGTCTCGCGTATACACACCCTCACATACTCCATATATACACATCCACATACTCAGTACACATATACACACCCTCCCTCACACACAATCCATATATACACATCCACACACTCAGTACACATATACACACACCCTCACACACACTCCATATATACACATCCACATACTCAGTACACATATACACACCCTCCCTCACACACACTCCATATACACACCCTCACACACACACTCCATATATACACATCCACATACTCACTACACATATACACACCCTCACACACACACACACACACTCCATATATACACATCCACATACTCAGTACACATATACATCCATAGCCACACACACACACACATACACACGCCATCCTGCTAACCGTTACCACAACCATGAGGGGAGAGGGACTGCTAGGGTAGGATGGGAGGGGGATTGAAGTGCCGTTGTAAAGGTGTCAAACCCCTGTGATTTAATCTGTCATAAGCGTCAGCACCAGTCAGGACACCGACAATAACCTCACCCTCCCTCCTGTTGTCCTCCCCTCTCTCTCTCTCTCTCTCTCTCTCTCTCTCTCTCTCTCTCTCTCTCTCTCTCTCATTCCTCCTTCAGTCCTTTATTCAATTTCCTCTTTCCCCTCCCTCCTGTTGTCCTCCCCCATCTCTCTCTCTCTCTCTATTCCTCCCTCATTTCTCAAACAGTCCTTTATTCAATTTTCCTCTTTCTCCTCATTCAGTTTCAATCTTACCCTTCTCCATTCCTCCCTCATTTCTCCTTCAGTCCTTTATTCAATTTTCCTCTTTCCCCTCATTCAGTTTCAATCTTTCCCCTCTCCATTCCTCCCTCATTTCTCCTTCAGTCCTTTATTCAATTTTCCTCTTTCCCCTCATTCAGTTTCAATCTTTCCCCTCTCCATTCCTCCCTCATTTCTCCTTCAGTCCTTTATTCAATTTCCCCCTTTCCCCTCATTCAGTTTCAATCTTTCCCCTCTCCATTCCTCCCTCATTTCTCCTTCAGTCCTTTATTCAGTTTCCCCATTTCCCTTCATTCAGTTTCAATCTTACCACTCCACCATTCCTCCTTTTCCTTCTCTGTGTTCTCTCTTTATTTCCCTGTTCTTTTTCCTCCTTCACTGTGTTTCTCTTCTGTCCTCTCCTTCGTTTCTCTTGCTTATTCTCATCCATCCATTATTCCCATTTATTTACCCTTTTCTATCCATCCTTCCATCCTCCATTTGTCCACACTCCTTTTTTTTCTTTTTTTTTCAATTTTCTCTTTCCAATTTTCTTCATCTTCTTATTCTTTTTACTTGTTCCTCTTTCCTATTCTCACAACTCCCATGTTACTTCATTCCCTAGTCTTCCATTTCCTCTTCCTCAAGTTAAAATATACCATAAATAAAGGAATGGAATAAACAAAGAGATTAAAGAAAGGGAAAGAAGAACTGAAGCAAGGAAATATCTGAGTCAGTGAAGAGAATAGAAAAAAATAACACAAGACAATAAAGAATGGAAAAAAGTATGAAATGAAGAAAACAATAAAAGTCCTGTTACAGACACAAGTGGATACAAGAGTGGATACAAGTGGATACAAGTGGACATAAGAGTGGAATCAAGAGTGGATACAAGTGGATATAGAAGTATGTATGTGGAAGTGGTATTGTCCAGTGTCCCCCCCCTACCTCCCCTACCCCCCCTACCCCCAGCAGCTTCAGTAAGAGGATGGAAGGGTTAAATGTATGTATGTATGTACCCGACCTGACCTGACCCGAGCCGACCCGACCCAACCCGACCCAACCCGACCCCCCACGATTGATGAAAAACCTGGAAGAGTTAACTGTTGAGGCTGAGTGGACGGCTCTTCTGTGTGTGTGGAGAGAGAGAGAGAGAGAGAGAGAGAGAGAGAGAGAGAGAGAGAGAGAGAGAGAGAGAGAGAGAGAGAGAGAGAGAGATTGATTAGAAAAGTCGAAAATCGTCAGGAAATGGAAAGTTAATAATATAATATTTACATACTATTTACATATTAATTTGTATAAGCACATGTTACTAATAAGGGGTTTCTGTTACGTAACATATAATAGAAGTTTAGAGGTTTGACTCTTGACGGGGATTAACTTCTACTACTACTACTACTACTACTACTACTACTACTACTACTACTACTACTACTACTACTACTACTACTACTACTACTGCTACTGCTACTGCTACTGCTACTACTACTACTGCTACTGCTACTACTACTACTACTACTACTACTACTACTACTACTACTACTACTACTACTACTACTACTGGCATCACCACCACCTCCTCCCCCCACAGAATAACACACACCGCTCCATTATAGGATTTTCTTGCCGCGTCTGTGAATTTGCATATTTGGTGACGTTGTGGTTACTGAAGCAGAAGACGGGGGAATAATACCTGTCACTCGGGAGGTAAAAAATCTCGGCGTGTTTTTCTTCCTATTCCGTGTTGTTATCTTCTTTTGTCAGGTTTTTATTACATTTCATTATTTTCTTCTCGTGTAATTTTTTTTTTTTTTTAGTAGTTTTCCCATTTCGCTCAATCTATTTTTTTTTTTTTCCTCTACAATTTTTTTTCTTTTTCCATTATGTGTCTCTTCGTTAGTTCCCATTGTACCAACTCCTATATTTTTACCTGTTTTCAAATTTTCTATGTGTGTGTGTGTGTGTGTTTTTTTTTTTTTTTTTTTTCGGAGTTTCCACATCCCTATTTGTTTTGGATATTTTTCGTGTGTAGATCAGTGCCCATTAATTTCTTCTTCCCTAATTTCTTAACTTCTCTCAACTTTGACACCACCACCACCACCACCACAATATCCCTCCAACACCATCACCATCACCACCACCACCACCAAGACCATCACAATATTCCTCCAACACCATCACCATCACCACCACCACCACCACCACCATCACAATATCCCTCCAACACCATCACCACCACCACCACCACCACCACAGTCACCTTTTCACCATCACTCATCATTTCTCCAACGCGAACACCATCCATTATCCTACCACAACCATCACCATAACCACCACCATAACCACTTTAACGCCACTACCACTATTACCACTTCACAATCACCACCACCACCACTTCACAATCACCACCACCACTATTACCACCACTTCACATTCACCACCATTACTACTTTTCCACCACCACCACCACAACCACCGCCATTATCACTTTAACACCACCACCACCACCACACCTACAATCCCTGGAAACACCCTCACCAAATGAGATGGTTCTTATGTCTCTTTCCATCCCCCTCGGTCACCACATACAAGGGGACCGTAACTATGAGCCTTGGACACACACACACACACACACACACAAGCAATTCCTCTCCCCTACACGAGCACAGGCAATCGGCCACGCTCCACAAACAAGGCCTGGCCAGACACACCCTCCCTCGCCCTCTTCTCTCACCACCCATTCCATTTTCTCGTGTGGTCTTCCCGTCTTTCTCATTTTGTGTTGTTGTGGAGAGAGAGAGAGAGAGAGAGAGAGAGAGAGAGAGAGAGAGAGAGAGAGAGAGAGAGAGAGAGTTGGGGGAATATGAGTGAGGAAAAAACTGGGGGTGGATAAAGTGGGGATACGAGTGGAAGTAGAGGAGATAGAGAGAAGAAATAATACAACCTGACTTATTTCCTTCGTGCTTGCTGTTTATCTTCTCTGTTTATCTTCTCTGTGATGCTCTTAAAGTTTTTCTGACCTAACACATTCATCTTCATTTCCCTTTTCATTCATTGCTTCGTGTCTAAAGCAGCGAAGGAGGGTTGAAGGGGGAGTATTCAACGTTAGGTTATGAAGTGGGGGTATTGAGGAGTAAAAGAGGAGGGAGGGGTGAAGGAGGGTGGGGGAGGATTCAACCACGACTTCCATAGAGCCATTTATTACCACATGTATCTCATTTAATTTTAATATTAACTACATACTGTACATTTTCTCCAACTTCATCATCACCATCAATACTACATCCCCCCCTCCCCTATGATAAGACTACTCTATTTTAACGGTAAAGAAAATTATCAAGCATTAACGGTAACGCCACCTTGCTTGTGTTGAATATGACGATGATAATGATGATGATGATGATGATGATTGCTGCCTGTGACTCCATTGGGTTGTACACTCGCAATCCAAAATTTGTATCCAGGTCTTGTTGAAGTTTCGAATCATTTGACATACTAGTGAACCAATTTCAACGCTTATCCTGTTTCATATTTGCTTGAGTTCACTTAATACTCATCAGGCTATTCGAAGCAAACCTAGATACATATTTTGGATTGCTGCCTGTGACTCATTGGGTTGTATATTAACACTCCTACTACAATATCGCTACAAAATATAACACTGATAACATTTGCCTGTTCCCGTGATAGAGGCCGTGTGGTCACATGTTAAAATCTCCTGTTTCCTACACATTATAGATAATATGATCATTATTATGTCTAGTAGGCTGATGCTGGCAACACTATTATGGCCTTGAACTGAAGCATCCACCTGGCGCCACCATAAGGCACTATTTACTTAACCATTCACTCACACACTTTCACTCACACACCGTCTGCACTTCAGTACGGTTGTATTTGTGAGGTACAGCCGAGCTCGTAAATTCGCGACCACGTACTTAGATGTTTATGCCATTTGAGCTGGTAACATTTATTTGGGGAGGAATCAGAGTAGGTGGAACATAGTAGACTAAGTAGAGGGACATGAAACAATCTTTCACCTACAATGACACCTTCCCCACACAGTGTTACCAGCTCAGATGACATAAACATTTGGGGATGTGGTCGCGAATTTACGAGCTCGGGTGTACAAGATCTCACACTTAAACTGAGATTATACAGAACCCCGAGATCAGATTTTGTGAATTAATCTATATTATACAATTCTTACACAGTAATAATCATGTGAACCAAGTGACATGCATTGTAAAGATAGATAGAGCAAAGAAGTCAAATCGTTTGGTAGGTCCACTCAGCATCATGCAGTGTCCCTTCGATACGTCCCAGGTAAAGGATACGAGAAGTGAAGGTAAATATTATTGTCGTCACCTGTATACTTGTTGTTGTTGTTGTTGTTGTTGTTGTTGTTGTTGTTGTTGTACTGTCACTGGCATAGCAAGGGAAGAGATTGATTATTTCACTACTTTTTCATTTGTTTGTTTGATTTCTTTGCAGTCAATTCAAATTCAATCTTTATAATCACCAAATAGTTCAGTGTGCAGTCTCTACGTTTGTCCCATACACGGAAATCACCTGCACTATTTTCCCACTTCACTCTACCAATCTTCACATCCCCACGTTTTTTTTTCATCTCTCCCATTCCTTTCCCTTGTTATCTGTACCCTTCCCTTGCCATCATCCCCTTCCCTTCCCTTGCCATCCTTCCCTTCTCTCCCCTCCCCTTCCCTTCCCTTGCCACCATCTCCTTCCCTTGCCACCTCTCCCCTCCCCTTCCCTTCCCTTGCTACCTCTCCCCTCCCCTTCCCTTGCCATCTCTCCCATTCCCTTCCCTTCCCTTGCCATCTCTCCCATTCCCTTCCCTTCCATTGCCATCTCTCCCCTCCCCTTCCCCTTCCCTTGCCCACTCTCCATCTCTGTGGGTTCCTCTTCCCCTATAGTGATTTGCTGATGTCGCACCTAATAAGCCGCCGGTAAGGGCTTCAATCCTGTACCCCTCCCTTTGGCCCTCCCTCTAAACACACACACACACACACACACACACACA
>JAWQEG010007528.1:0-22500 GCA_033782935.1 Petrolisthes cinctipes
TGTTGCAGATTATAATAAATGTTGTGTTGTAAAATAGAATTAGTGTTTTGTTGTGTTATGTTGCAAATTATAATGAATATTGTGTTGTGGAATTGAATAAGTGTTTTTTTGCATTGTGTTGCAAATTATCATGAATATTGTGTTGTAGAAAGAATGAGTGTTTTGTTTTGTTATGTTGCAAATTATAATGAATATTGTGTTGTAGAATAGAATGAGTGATTTGTTACAGACTCTAATGTGTGTTGTTGTTGTTGTTGTGTTGCAGGTGTTGGTGGTGGTGGTGCTGGCCACTGCCGGGTATTCCCAGGCAGACAAATTACCCTCGTACTCATCCAAGGGCAGAGCTGAGGTAAGGACATACTGACATACATACATACACTCGTGGTCAAAAATAATCATCCATATAGGGGTAACTCACGTAAGATTTTGACAACTTTCCTCTGTTCCTTAGATGATAAACTTTCCAATAAATAGGTTAACTACCATCTTTTAATTTACTACAGGCACATACACACTACTTAAAACAATAACATCATATCTTGAACGTGAAAACATTAGACAGCAAATGGTTTGAAATACCCATATGTGGATGATTATTATTGACTACGACTGTACATACATACATACATACATACATACATACTATTGGCCATAAGAATTCATACACACAGAAAATGTAAGACTATGTAACTGCAATGCAACACTATTATTAGGTTTGTTACTTTGCAATAACTGAGTCACTTGGTAGAACTTTCATTGCAGTACTTCCACAATAATGACCTCTCTTTCCATATAGTCTGTGTAAGAATTCCTGAGGCCAACCGTACATACATACATACAACTATAGAATTATATGCACAGTTTTAAGCAGGTCCATTCATTTGTACATATAGTTATTCCTTACTTTATTTCTCTATTCCTTCCTTCATTCATTCATTTTTCCTTCTTTCCATCCTTCATCTGTTTATTATTTTTTTCCTTCCTTTACATACTCCTTTCTTTCCTTCTTTCCTTCCTTCATCCGTTCATTATTTTTTTCCTTCCTTTACATACTCCTTTCTTTCCTTCTTTCCTTCCTTCATCCGTTCATTAATTATTCCTTTCTTTCCTTCTTTCCTTCCTTCATCCGTTCATTAATTATTCCTTCCTTTCCTTCTTTCCTTCCTTCATCCGTTCATTAATTATTCCTTCCTTTCCTTCTTTCCTTCCTTCATCCGTTCATTAATTTTTTCCTTCCTTTACATATCCCTTCCTTTCCTTCAAACTTATCAATTTCAAAGGGTCATTGTGTTCTTTGAGTAGTTTGTCAAAGCATATTACTGTATTGTGGTTGTTGTAGTAGTGTGTCATACAATTGTAGGAAATATTAAACCTGTCTAGTAACAATTACAATCCCATTCATACATACATATATACCTACTGTAGTAAAACCACTAATTTGATAAGATGGAAAAAAAAAGTTATTAACGATTCTGTATTTGAGACTGCCCGGGCATTTTGGTAGTTGATTGCATGAGGCACACACTTAGTTCCGTGGTGTTTTAGACAGTAGTTTAATATAAGGCCTAGATTCATTTTTTAGTGTGACTGCTTCTTCACGTGTGTTGCAAAGAGCAGTGATTGCTGAGCCAGATACTGAATTTTACTTCCCTGCAGGTGTTATCACGCAGCGTCAGTGTCAAGACCCCCGAGAGGAAAACCAGCGTCATCTCCCACTTCCTTCCGGCTGACCATATTTATGAAGCCACTGGCCAAGTGGTCATTGGCAAGGGTTCCCCAGCTGCTGCACCTGCCCCAGCTGTTCGTGCCTCAGCACCAGCCCGAGCACCAGCACCAGCAGCACCACGCCTTCCTGAACGTAAGGCCGCCGCCCCAAGACTCGCCCTCCAACGAACAGTGAAAGTGAAAACCCCAGAGCGCCAATCCAATGTTATCTCTTTCTTCACACCAGCTGACCACAGGTACGAGGCAGAAAGCTCTGTGGTCATCAACAGAGGCTCGTCTGAAAAAAATCGTTCCCCAGTAGCATTCAAGGCAACTCCTGCCCCAGCTCCAGTCCGTCCCCGCACTTCTGCCCCAGCTCGTCCCCGCACTCCTGTCCGCCCAGCACCTGCACCCCGACCTGCACCAGCTGTGTCTCGCCCTCGTGTAGAATCTACCCCCTCTGCTTCCAAGCTTTCTCTACAGAGGACAGTCAAAGTGAGAACTCCAGACCGACAGTCCAGTGTTATTGCTTTCTTCACTCCTGCTGATCACAGGTATGAAGCTGAAGGATCAGTGGTTATCAATCAAGAGTCAGGGAGATCATCTGCTTCACGAAAAACAGTCCAGGTTAGCCCACCTGCTGTTCGGAAACTTCCTGCTAGACGACCAGCTCCTGCTCGGCCAGCCAGTCCTGCTGTAAGTCAGAGAGCTCAAACTTCTCGTTCTTCTGGAGCATCAGCAGCTTCCCAACTATCTCTCTCTCGCACCGTCTCTGTAAAGACACCAGAACGAGTAACAAATGTAATCAGCCACTTTTTGCCAGCTGATCATATATATGATGCCACAGGCTCTGTTGTCATTAACAGAGCATCAGAAAGCAGCAGTAGGCGTGGATCAGGTGCCTCCTCTGGTAGTTCCAGTCAGTTCGTATCCAGACCAGCTTCTCCTGCCCCAGTTCGACCTGCCCCAAGACCTGCTCCCAGACCTGCTCCCAAACCTGCAGTTCGTCGTGTTGAGTCACCTCGTTCTTCTGGAGCATCAGCAGCCTCTCAGCTATCCCTCTCCCGTACTGTGTCAGTAAAGACACCTGATCGAGTGACAAATGTAATCAACCACTTTTTGCCAGCTGATCATAGATACGATGCCATTGGATCAGTTGTCATTAACAGAGCATCAGAGAGCAGCAGTAGGCGTGGATCAGGTTCCTCAGCTGGTGCAAGTCAGTTCGTATCCAGACCAGCTTCTCCTGCACCTGTTCGACCTGCTCCCAGACCTGCTCCCAGACCTGCTCCCAAACCTGCAGCTCGTCGTGTTGAGTCGTCACGTTCTTCTGGAGCATCAGCAGCTTCCCAACTATCTCTCTCTCGCACCGTCTCTGTAAAGACACCAGAACGAGTAACAAATGTAATCAGCCACTTTTTGCCAGCTGATCATATATATGATGCCACAGGCTCTGTTGTCATTAACAGAGCATCAGAAAGCAGCAGTAGGCGTGGATCAGGTGCCTCCTCTGGTAGTTCCAGTCAGTTCGTATCCAGACCAGCTTCTCCTGCCCCAGTTCGACCTGCCCCAAGACCTGCTCCCAGACCTGCTCCCAAACCTGCAGTTCGTCGTGTTGAGTCACCTCGTTCTTCTGGAGCATCAGCAGCCTCTCAGCTATCCCTCTCCCGTACTGTGTCAGTAAAGACACCTGATCGAGTGACAAATGTGATCAACCACTTTTTGCCAGCTGATCATAGATACGATGCCATTGGATCAGTTGTTATTAACAGAGCATCATCCTCATCTAGTGGACAGGCAGCAGGCAGTTCCAGAACTGGCTCCAGCAGAGGAAGCAGTAGCAGTGCCTCAGCTGCTCGTAGAAGGAACGAAGAATCAAGCACCATTTCAAGGGGGTCCTCATCCAGACAGGCAGCGTCCAGTGTCTTCGGACAGTCAGCAGGATCTGAGTCAGCAGCAAGTGCCAGCAGAGCTGCAGCAGCCAGTGCCAGCAGAGCTGCAGCAGCCAGTGCCAGCAGAGCTGCAGCAGAAAGTGCCAGCAGAGCTGCAGCAGCAAGTGCCAGCAGAGCTGCAGCAGCCAGTGCCAGCAGAGCTGCAGCAGAAAGTGCCAGCAGAGCTGCAGCAGCCAGTGCCAGCAGAGCTGCAGCAGAAAGTGCCAGCAGAGCTGCAGCAGCAAGTGCCAGCAGAGCTGCAGCAGCCAGTGCCAGCAGAGCTGCAGCAGCAAGTGCAAGAAGAGAGTCATCAGCCAGCAGAGCTTCAAGTTCTCAGTCTTCATCTTCCCAGCAATCTGCCGCCGCTGCAGCTGCTGCTGCTGCTGCCAGGGCTTCTAAAGCCAGTGCTAGAAGAGAATCATCAGCCAGCAGAGCATCAAGCTCTCGGTCTTCATCTTCCCAGCAATCTGCTGCCGCTGCTGCTGCTGCCAGGTCCTCGTCTGCAGGTGCCAGCCAGAGTTATACCTATGAACTTGCTGATCAATACCGTGGTGGAAGTTCAGCATCCTCCGCTGACCTGCAGGCAGAACTGGAGGCCTTCAGAGCAGATGCAGCCAGGTCAGGGGTCAAGATTGCCCAAACACGACAAGATTCAGCGGATGTGGGCAGCGTGAGTATATGTTTCTTGTTTTCCTGATGCTAGATCCCACTATCTGTTTACTATATATACATCACTGCCTGCTTCACCATATTAATCTCTCAGTTTGTTTAACCTCCATCACATTATCTCTTCTTTATCTTTGATATGTCCCCTTCCTGCTTGGTCACAGAACTAAGTAGGTCCATACCGTTTATGTTGAGGCATCTTGGACAACTAGTATCAGAGTTGTCTCAGCCATTCAGAGTGCCATATTCTAAATTCTTTGAAATCTTAATATGGTTTGAACTGTTTATAGATATGTTTTAGGTGTTGTGTGCATTGTGGAATTGACCAGTAATAATGTTGGCAAATTGAAGGTTAATAATTCCTTGAACCTGTGATGCCAAACAACATATTGAAGGAATTTATTTCATAATATGTTTGTAAGAAATCAATAGCCTCTGATCAGTCATAAATGTCCTAGTCACTTAAGGAAGGATGTTCTATCAAATGTTGCTTTATTTTATATTATACTACAAGCAGGAAGGTACTGGACCATACAGGTTAAGAGGACAGGCCACTTTTGATATATTGGACTTCCTTGATTCCTCCAAAGTGTGTCAGGAAACAGGACCAGATTAAGAAAACTAATAGTGGCCTGTTGCTTCGAATAGTTTGGATGAATCAGTTACTCCAGATTTACCAACATTGTACTACCTACCCCCTTAAGGACCCTGTGATCGTGTATAGAAATTGGAGGCTTCTGATTCCTCCTGATTATGCCGCGAAACAAGCTATTTCTATATAGATGGTGCTACGAGGCAACATTTGAAGGACTCGTTTACCTCCAATATTCTGACAACATCACATGGGACCTTAAGAGTTACCGCCCTCTGATTGCTTTACTCAGCGCTGACCACTAGTATTGCTCAGCTGTATTATGGAGGTAGTACAGTGATAGTAAATCTGAAACAACACATTCCTCCTCTACGCTATTCCAGGCAACAGGACAACATTATTTTTTGTTAATCTGGTCTTGTGTCCTGGTATACTTTGGAGGAATCAAGGCGCTCCGATGTACCAAAAGTTTAATACCCCTTTATGATCGATATTAATTTTTCTCCATCTTAGCATCCTGTCTAACCCAAACAAACTTACTATAATACTGGCCATAAGAATTCGTACACACACTGTTGTTTTCGAAGGTTTACAACACACATAAAATGAAAGACTACGTAACTGCAATACAACATTATTATTAAGTTTGTTGTTTTGCAATCACCGAGTCACTTGTCATTTTTACAGTATTTCCAGAGTAATGAATGACCTCTCTTTCCAGTACTTCCAGAATAATGAATGACCTCTCTTTCCAGTACCGTACTTCTAGAATAATGAATGACCTCTCTTTCCATAATATAGCCTGTGTAAGAATCCTTGTGGCCCAAAGTAGTACCTAAACCATGTAGTATTTTCACTGACTCTTCTGCCACAACCAAACTAACCAACCAATCAACCTACTAACCAACCAATCTATCCCATCATGGTGTCTTCCTAGTCTAACTCAAACTAAATCCAAGAGTACCTGACCCATTCTATTTATACACTGGTTTGTCTCACCATACTGTAGATAAGTTCCCTGACCTTTGATAACTCCTCACTCAATTTTACCAAGATAATGCTCACTCTATCACACCAAGATAACGAAGGCTGATTTACTATGCCATCATTTTGGTACATTGGAGTGCCTTGATTCCTCCAAAGTATGCCAGGAAACAGAACCAGATGGACAGATAATTATAATAGTGTCCTGTTGCTTTTCTGAATAGTTTGGAGGAATCAGTTGCTCCAGATTTACCAACACAATACTATCCATCCCCTCAAGCTTTTCATTTGTCATTGGTCTGTCAGTGTGTATGTATTAGCTCTGTGAATATGCTAATTAGCCTGGCCAACTTAATTAACATTCTCATACTCCTCATGCATAACCTAGGGCGAACAATACACTCTCTTCCCTTCCAGGAGGTAAAAAAAAAAAAAAAAAAAAAAAAAAAAAAAAAAAAAAAAATTGACCATCTCAGTATACACGTTGGTTGACTCTATTGTTTGTGAAAGAGGCTGGAAAAATTTGGTAGCGTCCAGTCAGTCAGTAGCTTCCAGACCTAAATTTACTTATGCATGCACCACTCCGTTTGCCAGGTACTAAAAGTATAGGATTGAAAGCGATACAATATCATTTTAACAAAATTGTATGTTAAAGTGGGGGTATTAATTCAGAAATAACTGCGAGACGAGACAAAAAAAAAAAAAAATAGAAGAATAAGAATAATGAATGCCCTCCCGGAAAAGGAATGTGATTGGAAAACCCTTCACTGTCTCAATAAATCCGATTTGTACTCCTCTTGGGGCCTATCAGTAGACGAGACGAGGGGCACTCCAGGGGGAAATATCAGTGGAGATTGAAGTGAGGGGGTAACACTCTTTTGGTGGGGGTATTTAGAGCACCTTGACTCCTCCAAACTAGCCCAGGAAACAGGACCAGATGGATACAAATAATGGTGTTCTGTTGTTGCCTGGAATAGTTTGAAAGAATCCAGATGTTCCAGATTTACCAATGCTGTGCTACTCTCCTTAATTGTTTTATGGGTTTAGGAGAATGGGAAGCGGTGGGTGATTCCATTAACTAAAACTATGGGTGAATTGTGACTGATAACTTAAGGGGAGAGTACACGTTTGGTACATTAGAGTGCCTTGATTCCTCCAAAGTATGCCAGGAAACAGGACCAGATTAGCAGAAATAATGGTGGCCTGTTGCTGGGAATAGTTTGGAGGAATCATTATCTCCCAAAATGCCAAAACTGTACCCTCCCCTTAACATCTGAGGACGTCAGGGAAGTTTTCTAATTTAGTCAGGCCACACTAAATTCCTTTATACAATATCTGGTACAATAATTTTCCTGTCTGTAGGGAACTAAATGAATAATACAACATTATATATATATATATTGGAACTGCTGAATGGAGGAGGCAACAAATAGAAACTCAATAAATTATACAACATAAAAAAATAAATATATGGACTTGCATAGGTGAGACAAATATACAAAAACTATATAAATAATACAACATTGAAAAAAAAAAAAAAAACCCACATCTGGAATTGAATGGGGGAGGCAAAGAACAACAACAACAAACATCAAACCAACCAAGCAAGCACTCCACCACCACTCCCCCATGTTCCTCCAGGGCTCAGACCCGTACAGCTTCAGCGTGAGGGTAGAGGACGACTCGACCACCAACTACCAAAGCAGAGATGAATGGGTTGATGCGGATGGAATCACACATGGCTGGTACACAATCCTGATGCCTGATGCTTACTACTACAACTACACCTACACTGCCCATCCTGTCAAGGGCTACCAGGTACACACCATTGTCTTCTCCACCACCTTCCTTAGATACTACTCCATATTTTACTCTCCTTTTCCACTTACTTCATTTCCAAACTTTCTTCATTTTCTCTTTTTTAGTCTCGTTTTCCTCTTCTTTCATTTCTAGACTTTCTTCATTTTTAGATACTGGATGTTTTAGTCTCGTTTTCCTCTTCCTTCATTTCCAGCCTTTCTCCACCACCTTCCATAGATACGACTCCATATTTTACTCTCCCTTTCCACTTCCTTCATTTCTTCTCTTGGCTTTCTTCAATCTCCTCTCTCTAGATACTCGATGTTTTAGTCTCGTTTCCAATTCCTTCATTTTCTCTTTTTTACTCTCCTTTTCCTCTTCCTTCATTTCCAGCTGGCTTCATTTTTAGATACTCGATATTTTACTCTCCTTTTCCTCTTCCTTCATTTCCAGACTTTCTTCATTCTCTCTTCTTTAGATACTCGATATTTTACTCTCGTTTTCCACTTCTTTCATTTCCAGACTTTCTTCGTTTTCTCTTCTTTAGATACTCGATAATTTAGTATAGTTTTCTTCTTCCTTCATTTCCAGGCTTTCCTTATTCTTCCTTCTCTGGATACTGGATGTTTACATTTTTTTCACGTGTTCTTACAACGCGTTCTTTTTCTTGTAGTTCCGTCTATTTCTACAGTTCTTGCACACCTGTTCTCATCTTTCTGTTTGGTCTCATTTTCCTCCTTTTTTTATTATTTCTAGACTTTCGTTATTCTCCCTTTTTCATTTCTATAGCCTTACTTTTTTTATTCTCCTCTGTCTGTCACTGTACATGTTTGTTTGTTTGTTTGTCTGTCTGTCTGTCTGTCACTTTACATATCTTGTCTGTCATTAAAAGATTAAATGAACTGTACAGCCACATTCAAATAACCACCGACACCTTCTTTCCATCATGCAAATAAATCAGTATCATATCGAATTATAATAATACAACAACACCTTATGTCAACTCAACCCCCTCAATTATTTATTATTATGAGGGGCTGCAAAATCATACATGTGTTGTTCTTTATTACCAAGATATTTACTACGATGGAAGGAAAGTGTTGATGGATATTTGATTGTGGCTGTACAGTTGGCCACATATGAAGCTGGTATGGCTCGTTACTTGTGAGGTAACTACAAAAAAAAAAAAAAAAGGAAAGTGAAAATATATGTAGTTTTTTTGACAGGCAGACAGTAAAAAAAATATTATTACTGTCACCTTATCAACAAACTATAACTTTTGCTCACCTTCCTTCCTCTTGTATCTACCTCACAAGTTAGCGAGGCGTACCAGATTCATGTGTGGGCAACTGTACATGTATTGTTTGTCATTCAGCATAGTCTCTGTTGTAACATCATAAAATATCAATTCGTCACTACCATGTGTGTATTTGCAAATCACTTCTTTCTCTCGAGTTCTTCCTCTCTTTTCATGTGTCTGTTTGTGGTTGGTTAATTAAGGACCCTGTGCTCGTGTTTGATAATTAATTGGAGGCTTCTGATTCCTCCTGACCATGCCACGAAAAACAAGCTCCTTCGATATAGGTGTGTGTGTTTCGTGGCAATATTTGAAGGACTCGTTTTAACATCCAATTTTCTGACTAGGTACATACATCACAGGGTCCTTTAATTCTCTCTCATATACAATCTTTCCCATGTTTTTTTTTTTAATTTCTTGTAGTTGAGTCTTTTTTCTATAATTCTTTCTCTCGTGTTGTCTGTGGTCTTTCTATTTGTACTTGTGAGTCTTTCTTCTATAATTCTTTCATTCGTGTTGTCCTCCTGTTTGTACTCGTCATAGTTGTTGTTGTTGTTGTCGTAGTTGTTGTTGTTGTTATTGTTGTTGTTGTTGTTGTTGTTGTTGTTGTTGTTGTTGTTGTCTAGTCTGTCCTGTCCGTCCAAACAGTATGAATTGTCCTTCCATCCACGAACAGGCCAGCACACGCCCATCACCACAGACAGAGGGCAGCACTACCACCACTACCACCACCATTACTGTACCATTACCACCACTACCACCATTACCATTACTGTACCATCACCACCACCAATACCACCACCACCACCACCACCACCACCAGCCAACAATATATCATTTTAGGGACCCTGACAGTATTGTAGTCAGGAAATTGGAGGTAAATGAGTCCTTCAATTATTGCCACGAAACACCACTACCTATATAGAAGGAGCTTGTTTCGTGGCATAGTCAGAAGGAAACAGAAGCCTCCAATTTTCATACACAATCACAGGGTTCTTATTTAAACAATCTTTTGGTCTTTTATAACAATTGCCTCCCACCACAGCTCCACCAGTTGAAGAACACCACTTACTTCATCACACAGGTTTTAGTGACACCAGGAGAAGAGAGAACACGGAGAGAACACGGAGGAACAGAGAACAGAACACGGGAGAAGCTACTACAGTTCATATTTATAATCCAAGGGTCGTGTGTCAGAAACTATTACCCTAGCGATGACTATGACTGGTGCTATGGCTCCCTTGTAGTATCTGGGGAGCCATTGTATAGTTGTCTCCATTGGTAACGAGCACAGCGTCAAGAGGACTAGGCGAAATGTGGCAACGCTGTGTTTGTATATGCGTAGTCATTCAGAGTAAATGAATGGACAGAACTCACTCCTGCTATAGTATATCCACCACCATTAGGATGCTATGTAAACAAACAATCATAGAAGTGCCACATTTCACCACCAGGCTCATCGGATGCTGTGTTCGTTACCAGTGGAGCTAACTGTACCACTTATTGTCACCATCCAACCCATGACGACCTATCCTGCACACAGACGACCCACATTTGACCCAGTTTACGTATCTCATGAAAATCCCAAGGTGGCAGTAATATAAACGGGATTATAACGTGTGTATATATACTAATTATTTCCTGCTCCATTTAGACACGTCGATTGCCACCTCCTATTTACTCATAACATTTACCTATTTTACCAATATACAGCTCAAACATACAGGAAATACCAGCCATGATGTTGCTGTTACTGCTCCTGTTACCACTACTACTACTATTACTACTACTACTACTACTACTACTACTTCCAGATTTTTATATATATATTTTTTTTATTTTGTGTATATTTGGTACAGTTTTGTTTATGTACAGTTGCCCACACATGAATCTGGTACGCCTCGCTACTTGTGAGGTAGCTACAACAGGAAGAAGAGTGAGCAAAAGATATAGTTTGTTGACAAGCAGACAGTAATAATATTTTTTTTGTTTACTGTCTGCCTGTCAACAAACTACATTTTTTTTTCACTTTCCTTTCTTTTGTAGCCAAGCACCTCACAAGTAACGAGCCATACCAGCTTCATGTGTGGCCAACTGTACACTCATAATTTATACCTCAACTCCACAGCCTGAAAATTACAAAGTACACAAAAATACAAAAACGAATCATTTCACTCCAAGCCTAAATTTAAGTTATTGACAAAGCTTGCTTAACTAAAAATGCATTCATTATTGATAACAACTGTAAATAATTATCCACATGAATTGCGTTGTATCCATGCATGGTTGAGTGAGTAACATTGAAAGGGATACACTGTTTTTGGTAAATCTGGTGATACTGATTCCTCCAAACTATTCCAGGCAACAGAACACTATTATTTGTGCTAACCTGGTCCTGTTTCCTGGCATACTTTGGAGGAAACGAGGCACTCCAGTGTACCATAAAATAATAGCCCCCTTAATTGTGCTAACCTGGTCCTGTTTCCTGGCATACTTTGGAGGAATCAAGGCACTCCAGTGTACCAAAATGAATTATACTACCCACTTAAGGGACCCTGTGTGTGTTGTTGTAGTCAGAAAATTCAAGATAAATGAGTCCTTCAACTATTGCCACGAAACACACACACACCTACATGGAAGGAGCTTGTTTCGTGGCATAGTCAGGAGGAATCAGAAGCATCCAATAAATTATCCTACACGAGCACAGGGTCCTTAAAACTGCAATAAATAATGTGCTTTTTATATATATTTTCAGAAGGGGTCGTTTTAAAAGTCGTAGGGGGCTATTGATTCCTCCAAACTATGTCGTGAAACTGATCCCTGTATTAGTGGTCTGTATCTTGGCATAGTTTGGAGGAATCAGGAGCCCTTCATTTCACCAACAAGAGATGCTTCCTTTTATCTCTTTCCATCACCGTATTTGACTTGTATCGTATTTATGTTCTGTTTTTATTTATTTATTTATTTATTTATTTATTTCCTGTATGTGTGTTGTTGTTGTTGTTATGTGTTATCTTTTTCGTTACCTACTAGTCATTATTTCAGTAACATATTTATAGTAACTTTTTCTCGACCTTTTCTATGAGTTTATATGTATGGAAAATCAAAAATAGTATGTAAATGTAATCTGTCTATGTAAATTATCCATAGGGTCCCTTAGAGAGAGAGAGAGAGAGAGAGAGAGAGAGAGAGAGAGAGAGAGAGAGAGAGAGAGAGTGTGTGTGTGTGTATGTGTGTGTGTGTGTATGTGTGTGTGTGTCTGTCTGTGTGTGTGTGTGTGTGTAGAAGTCTGGGCAAGTATTCACAAAACATCTTAAAATTTGGACTTGGTGTGTTTGCAATACTGATAAATGTTTCGGGCTCATTTCAAAGCAGTGAATGGTTTTGCTATTCTATTTGTATGAGCTGTTGTTATGATATCGAAGCAGTGTCGGGTCCCATGGGTCCTTCCTCTCCATGAAATAAATGCTTACGAATAAAATTTTAAGTTAAGGGGGTAGGTAATTCGCTTTTATTACAATGGAGTACCTTGATTCCTCCAAAGTATGCCAGGAAACAGAACCAGATGGACAAATATAATGGTGTCCTGTTGCTTGGAATTGTTTGGAGGATTCAGTTGCTCCAGATTTACCAACACCAAATTTCCCCCTTAAGAGCGAACTTTGCTTTTGTGAATCCGGGCCCAGCTGACCTTGATGTTTCTTGAGGAATGTGTTTGGTTTTCTGAAGAGTATTTGTGACTCCATAAATTGTAAAGGTCCAAACTTTTCTTGAATGCATGTACGGTTGGTTTTTGACATGTAGTACAGTTGCCCACACATGAAGCTGGTACGCCTCGCTTCTTGTGAGGAAGGAAAATGAGCAAAAGTTATAGGTTGTTGACAGGCAGACAGTTATAATATTTTACTGTCTGCTTGTCAACAAACTACAATTTTTCGTAACTTTCCTTCCCTTTGTAGCCACCTCACATGTAACGAGCCCCACCAGCTTCATGTGTGGCCGGCTAACTGTATCTATAACACCTCTGATACTTAAAGTGTCTCTGTGAGCGTGTGTGAAAGGAATGAATAGAGAGGAATAAAATAATAAAAGAAGTTAGAAAAAAGAATAAAAGAAATTAAGGAAGAAAAGGTAAAAGTTCAAGGGCTTTATTTCTAAGTTTTCGATGACCCCCTGAGTAGGTTGTAACGTGTGTGTATATTTTGCAGGTGAGTGTTGCCAGGCAGGACTCCGGTGTCAAGCTCCAACCCGTCGAGGCTGACATCTATGCCCCCGCCACCGTCTTTTCTAACCAGGGCGTCACCAGGTTTGACAACTTCGCCATATCTGGTGTCAACAACGACTACCAGTCTGACGAGAACATGAGCTACGAGGAGAACGCTGCTGCTTCCTTTGCCGAGTCTCAGGCTGAGGCTCTGAAGGCTGGACGTTCAGACTCATCATCCAGGCAGGTGGTCTCCGTCGGCCCTCCAAGCCACATGTGCGGTCACAGGCTGGTGCGTGTACCTGGATCAAGGACTCCTGGCAAGAACAGCATTGGTGGTCTTGTATTTGGCCCTTGCACCTACTCTGCTGAGTTTGACAGTGAAGCTGCAAGTAGAATCTCCCATACCAGTGGCTCGGCCTCAGGTGGAGCAGCTCAGGGTCAAGGAAGTGCTTCATCCTTCAGACAGTCTTCATCCAGCAGGAGCAGTGGGAGTTCTTCATCATCATCATCTTCAGGAGTAGGTTCTGGGTTCTCTGGTAGACAATCCAGCACTTCCTCCTTCAAGTCGTCTGGTGGTTCAACAACGTCATCTGGATTTTCCTCAGGAGCTTCCTCCTCCTCCTCCTCCTCCAGCTCTTCATCATCTAAGGCATCTGGATCATCACAGTCTGCAGGTGGAGCATCCTCTGGATCTTCCTTTAGGGGATCACAGTCTGCAGGTGGAGCATCCTCTGGATCTTCCTTTAGGGGATCACAGTCTGCAGGTGGAGCATCCTCTGGATCTTCCTTTAGAGGATCACAGTCTGTTGGTGGAGCATCCTCTGGATCTTCCTTTAAGGCATCTGGATCATCACAGTCTGCAAGTGGAGCATCCTCTGGATCTTCCTCTAGGGGATCACAGTCTGCAGGTGGAGCATCCTCTGGATCTTCCTTTAGGGGATCACAGTCTGTTGGTGGAGCATCCTCTGGATCTTCCTTTAAGGCATCTGGATCATCACAGTCTGCAAGTGGAGCATCCTCTGGATCTTCCTCTAGGGGATCACAGTCTGCAGGTGGAGCATCCTCTGGATCTTTCTTTAAGGCATCTGGATCATCACAGTCTGCTGGTGGAGCATCCTCTGGATCTTCCTTTAGGGGATCACAGTCTGTTGGTGGAGCATCCTCTGGATCTTCCTTTAAGGCATCTGGATCATCACAGTCTGCTGGTGGAGCATCCTCTGGATCTGCAGGTTTGTTGAGTGTGTTCGGTGGATCTACACAGTCGTCTGGGTCACTTGGAGGTTCATCAAGGGGTTCCACCAAGGGTGCTGGCTCATCAGGATCCTCTGGTTCTTCCTCATCTCAGTCATCTAGGTCATCATTCTCTTCTTCTTCTTTGTCAGGCTCTGGTCCCTCCACCTCTCAGAGCCACCAGTCTGGTAGGTTCATACAAGTGTCAACCAAGAACCCTGGATCAGGTGCAGGTCAGGGCATTAGGCATTCAACTTCCTCCTCCAGTGGTTCCAGTTTCTCCTCCAGTAGCCAGACCTCTGGAGGTCAAACTCTGACTCGCACTATCTCTGTCAAGGCCCCAGAACGCATCTCCAGTACTATCTCACACTTCACCCCAAATATCCATGACTATGAGGCAACTGGTGGTGTAACTCTTGGAAGAGAAATTAGCACTACTCGCCAAATTACCCGGCCAGCTCAGGCTGTGTTTGTGGCTACTTCACCTGCCAAGTCCAGGGTTTCCAGCTCCTCTCGCTCCTCTGCTTCATCAGCATCTGACCTGGCTCTGACTCGCACTGTGTCAGTAAAGACACCTGAGCGAAGCAGCAATATTATCAGCCACTTCCTCCCTGCTGACCACAGGTATGATGCAGTTGGCTCTGTCACCATCAACAGGTCCAAGGTCCAACCTGTCAGAGCGCCCAGGGTCCGTGTAACTCCAGTTTCTGTCCCTGAACTAGTGTCCGCCCCCGCCCGTCCTCGTGCCCCTGCTGACCTCGCCCTCACCCGGTCTGTGTCCGTCAAAAGCCCAGAGCACAAATCATCTGTGATCTCACACTTCAGCCCAGCCCAGCCTAAATACGAAGCCACTGGGTCCGTTACCATCCATCGGTCTACTGAATAAATTGGATGATGACCCACCAAGCAGCAAGTGCCAAATACCTTCACTTCACACGGTTTTAATCAAGAAGTCAGGTACTTCATCACACTGGATATATAATTCAAGGAGGGAGATGAAACTCTTGCTAAGTCTGTCTGTATGTGTAATCTAGCTGTGTGAATCTATACTCACACACTGTCTCATGACTCTAAGCCCTATTTCATATTTTCAACAAGCGCCTCACTCTTTTCACATCACACTCTCACCCTTAATTATTCTCAACACACTCCCTTTACAACCCAAAGCAGCAGAATGTTCACACTGACCACATTCAGCTAGCCTCTCTCTCTCTCTCTCTCTCTCTCTCTCTCTCTACACCTTCCTCATATCTTGTTTGTGACACGTTCTCTTCACACTTGATAAACTCCACGTGTGAACTCTTTCCTTCACACATTTCCTTCCAATCCGTCCGTCCCTTTCTGTGCTTCTTGTTCCATTTATTTCATTCTTCACTCCTGTCCTTCTTCTTTGGTCTTTCATTTCTAATTTATTTTCTCATTTATCCTTCAATAATTAAAACACGGGCTTGTATTTATTTGTTTATGTATTTTATTTATATATTTATTTTCTCCCTTGCTTGTATTTATTGTGGGGTCAAACTGAGCTGTATCTTGTAATTATCGATGCCTATTTATCACGAATATTCTAATTAGTCTTAGTAAAAAATAAATATTCGACTGTCTGACCTATTTTGTATTTTTATTTGCTTTCTCAAAACCAGTTAATTAAGGAAACCCAGTGATTCTGTATAAAGAAATTGGAGGTAAATGAGTCCTTCAAATATTGCCACGACACACACACACACACACACACACACACCTATATGGAAGGAGCTTGTTTGTTTCGTGGTATAGTCAGGAGGAATCAGAAGCCTCCAATTCTCGTACACGATCACAGGGTCCTTAAGTTGAAAATCATAGAAAGATGAAAATTTGGAGGGGGGATGAGGGGGTGGGGTTAAAGGGGTACCTAGTATACTTTTGATACAGTTGGACACATGAATGGGTGGTACAGCCCAAGTGAAAGAAAGATGGTCAATTTCTCCCAATATCAAGTTCCTTATTAGTGCCAAATAGGAGACATCAGGGGCAGAAGTCAGTATTGAGGATGGTAATAAAAAGCAAGTACCTGATAATAGACACTGGTTACTCAAATGGGACAAGTATCTTTCACCTGGGCTGTACATACCACCCATTCATGTGTCCAACTGTACATTGGAGCACCTTGATTCCTCCAAAGTATGCCAGGAAACAAACAGAACCAGGCTAACTAAAATAATAATAAATGTGGTCCATTGTTGCTTAGAATAGTTTGGAGGAATCAGTTGCTCCAGATTTGCCACCAACACACTCTGTGAAGTTAACTAAAGGAGTTCTGGAGCAAATGGTTCCTCCAAATTAGTCCAGGGAACAGGCTACCATTTTTTTTTTTTTTTTTTTTTTTTTTTTTTTTTTTAATCTGGTCCTGTTTTTATCCTGACATATTTTGGAGGAATCAAGGTGCTCCAATGAAATACCAAAAGTTTACTATCCCCCCTTGAATAAAAAAAAAAAAAAAAAAAAAAAAAAATGAAACCAATTATCAAACACCAAATAAAATAATTGAAATGGAGAATGATAAACAACAAAAAGGAAATTACTTAGGAAATGGAAAAAAATATATAGAATGATGGTGAGGTTACAGACTCGTCCAGGTTTTGTAACGAAGTCAATAAATAATAAACAAAAAAGTAGATAACGAAAGGGAAATATAATGATAAAAAGATGAAAAGGGAAGGTAAGTCTATATAACAAAAGATGAAAGATAATAACAGCAGATTAAAGATAGTTATAACAAAAGAAAGGTAATTATAACAAAAGAAAGATAATAACACTACATTAAAGATAATAACAGTTGATTAAAGATAATTATAACAAAAGAAAGGTACTTATAACAGATGAATGATAATAACAACAGATGAAAGATAATGACAACAGATGAAAGATAATAACAACAAAAGAAAGATAATAACAGTAGATTAAAGATAATTATAACAAAAGAAAGATAATAACTACAAAAGAAAGATAATAACAACAAAAGAAAGATAATAACAAAAGAAAGATAATAACAGTAGATTAAAGATAATAACAACAAAAGAAAGATAATTACAGTAGATTAAAGATAATTATAACAGATGAAAGATAATAACAACAAAAGAAAGATAATAACAGTAGATTAAAGATAATTATAACAAAAGAAAAATAATAACAACAGATGAAAGATAATAACAAAAGAAAGATAATAACAACAGAAGAAAGATAATAACAGTTGATGAAAGATAATAACAACAAAAGAAAGATAATAACAACAAACGAAAGATAATAACAACAAAAGAAAGATAATTACAGTAGATTAAAGATAATAACAGTTGATGAAAGATAATAACAGTAGATTAAAGATAATTATAACAAAAGAAAGATAATTACAGTAGATTAAAGATAATTATAACAACAAAAGAAAGATAATAACAGTTGATGAAAGATAATAACAGTAGATTAAAGATAATTATAACAAAAGAAAGATAATAACAGTAGATTAAAGATAATAACAACAAAAGAAAGATAATAACAGACCAAATAAAATAACAGATGAAAGATAATAACATAACAAATAAAATATAATAACAATAAATATAATAATAATCACTACCACACATGTTGTACAGTACAGTATACCATTATATGTGTAATAAAAGATATATGTAAGTTTAAGTACACTGGTAAAACAACTCAACAATGGAATTTAGGCTTCGAATCAATGAACACGTACTGTTTCTTCGGAGCTGGCCAAATGCTTCAGAGAGAGAGAGAGAGAGAGAGTTGTGCGTCAGTCTAGCGGAAGAGAGAGAGAGAGAGAGAGAGAGAGAGAGAGAGAGAGAGAGAGAGAGAGAGAGAGAGAGAGATAGGGGACTCACTGATTCGAAGCCCCGAAGTGAGGGATTCAAAACTTCATTACTCCAGCGTCTTGCCAGCCAGTTTCCCTTGAGACGTGAGAGCGAGAACAACAGACGGTCCCCATACATAAACAAGGGGCCATTTGTTGTTGTAGTGTGTGCCAGTGGAATTGTATTAAGAGGGTAATTCACTTCTGTTACATTGGAGTGCCTTCATTCCTACAAACTATGCCAGGGAACAGGACCAGAAGAGCATAAATAATGGTGTGTGTGTTTTGTTACATTGGAGGATTCGGTTGCTCCAGATTTACCAACACAGCATTTTCCTCTTATTTAATCAACGTCTCTGTACGACACAACACGACCCCTTCGCTATTCGTGTGTGGGGTCAACATCATTTCCATTTACATACAGGAGTTGCACAAGGTAAGACTTAATTAAACAGGTTATTAAAGGAAGGTACAAACTATTGAACAGTAACCTAGCTAGTAGTTTGATGGTTCTGGTAAGACTTAATTAAACAGGATATTAGAGGAAGGTACAAACTATTGAACAGTAACCTAGCTAGTAGTTTGATGGTTCTGGTAAGATTTAATTAAACAGGATATTAAAGGAAGGTACAAACTATTGAACAGTAACCTAGCTAGTAGTTTGATGGTTCTGGTAAGACTTACACAGGATATTAGAGGAAGGTACAAACTATTGATCAGTAACTTAGTGGTCTGATGGTTCTATAAGTAATTGGGGCAGGTCATAGGTTGATGGTGATGATGATGCCTTGGGAATATATAAAGCCAGGAGGTGTTTTTTTCAATACACAGTTATGATTTTTAAGTGTTCAAGTTGTGGGTCAGGCAGAGGGCAGCTCATGGGGTTGTGCGGGGGATTTAAGGATCCAGGGGAGGATTAGGAAGCACCTAACCTAACCTAACCTGACCTAGATAAACCTAACCTAACCCAACCTAACCTAACCTAACCTGACCTAGATAAACCTAACCTAACCTAACCTAGATAAACCTAACCTAGATAAACCTAGATAAACCTAACCTAACCTAACCTAACCTAACCTAACCTAACCTAACCTAACCTAACCTAACCCAACCCAACCCAACCCAACCCAACCCAACCCAACCCAACCCAACCCAACCCAACCCAACCCAACCCAACCCAACCCAACCCAACCCAACCCAACCCAACCCAACCCAACCCAACCCAACCCAACCCAACCCAACCCAACCCAACCCAACCCAACCCAACCCAACCCAACCCAACCCAACCCAACCCAACCCAACCCAACCCAACCCAACCCAACCCAACCCAACCCAACCCAACCCAACCCAACCCAACCCAACCCAACCCAACCCAACCCAACCCAACCCAACCCAACCCAACCCAACCCAACCCAACCCAACCCAACCCAACCCAACCCAACCCAACCCAACCCAACCCAACCCAACCCAACCCAACCCAACCCAACCCAACCCAACCCAACCCAACCCAACCCAACCCAACCCAACCCAACCCAACCCAACCCAACCCAACCCAACCCAACCCAACCCAACCCAACCCAACCCAACCCAACCCAACCCAACCCAACCCAACCCAACCCAACCCAACCCAACCCAACCCAACCCAACCCAACCCAACCCAACCCAACCCAACCCAACCCAACCCAACCCAACCCAACCCAACCCAACCCAACCCAACCCAACCCAACCCAACCCAACCCAACCCAACCCAACCCAACCCAACCCAACCCAACCCAACCCAACCCAACCCAACCCAACCCAACCCAACCCAACCCAACCCAACCCAACCCAACCCAACCCAACCCAACCCAACCCAACCCAACCCAACCCAACCCAACCCAACCCAACCCAACCCAACCCAACCTAACCTAACCCAACCTAGATAAACCTAACCCAACCCAACCCAACCTAACCTAACCTAACCTAACCTAACCTAACCTAACCTAACCTGACCTAGATAAACCTAACCTAACCTGACCTAGATAAACCTAACCTAACCTAACCTAACCCAACTCATTCTGATGTGAGCAACTACCAGGAATAAATTGTCTTTGTGTTGTTTTTTGTTTAAATTTCTATACATATCTTCAATACCTCCCACTTTGTACAGTTACAAGCACTAATGAGTATACAGTTCAGCTTTGACAGTCCAGTTCACCAACGAAGTAATTCCAATGGAGATTTTACTGTCCATTTATTTTCTGTTGTCTCTAGGTATTCCAAGCACACCTGAATATTTATAAGTGCTCATGACTGTACAATGGAGATCTTATTGTGCCTTTATTTACTGTTGTCTCTAGGTATTCCAAGCACACCTGAATACTTATTTGTGCTTCTGACTGTACCGTAGTTTACCAACCTTTAATCATTCTCACACACTGTTTTCTTTCATGGAATCTTTAAACTTAGAATACAGGGAGACTAAATTATAACTCAAGAAGGTAAATAAAGAACTTATATATATATATAATTCTATCACTGTTATTAAGGACCCTGTGATTGTGTATGGGAATTGGAGGCTTCTGATTCCTCCTGACTATGCCACGAAACAAGCTCCTTCCATATAGGTGTGTGTGTGTGTGTGTGTTTCGTGGCAATATTTGAAGCACTCGTCTACCTCCAATTTTCTGACTACATCACAATAGGTCCCTTAAGGGGGGGAAGTTTTGTGTTGGTAAATCGATCTGGAGCAACTATGAATCCTCCAAACTATTCCAAGCAACAACAGAACACCATTATTTTTGCTCTTATGGTCCTGTTGTTTCCTGGCATACTTTGGAGGAATCATGGCACTCCAATGTAACAAAAACGAATTATTACCACCTTAAACTCAGAGAATATCTAAAGGTAATTCAATTATTGCTTTCAGATTCCATGCAATGATGTGAAGAGATGATAAAGAAGTTGCCACGTGTTCTCTGATGGCACACACACACACACACACACACACACACACACACACACACACACACACACACACACACACAGGTACAGCCACAATCAAATATCCATCGACACTTTCCTTCCATCGTAGTAAATATCTAGGTAATAAAAGAGAACAACACGTGTATGATCTTGCAGCATCTCAAAATAATAATTAAGGGGGTTGCTTGAGTTGACGTAAGGTGTTGTTGTATGATTATATTTTGATATGATACTGCTGATTTATTTGCACGATGGAAGGAAAGTGTCGGTGGTTATTTGATTGTGGATGTACATATCTGTGCCTCTGTGTGTGTGTGTGTGTGTGTGTGTGTGTGTGTGTGTGCCAGTGTATGTATGTATGTGTGTCTGTGTGTGTGTGTGTGTGTGTGCCATCAGAGAACACTTAGTAATTAACTCTTCCACGAATTAATGAGAAGCAAAATAGAGGTAACTAGAATGACAAGAGACAACAGTGACAAAACCTACACTTCACAATATATTCAGGTAAGATCATTTTTATTTACTGTCACGAGCCATACCTTCCCCTTTTTATTAATAACCTGTATTTTTGGGACCCTGTGATTGTGTATGAGACCTGGTGGGTGGCTTTTGATTCCTCCTCACTATTATGCCACGAAACAAACTAGCTCTTTCAATGTAGGTGTGTGTGTGTGTTTGTATGTGAGAGAGAGAATGGTTGGGTTGATGTGTGTGTGTTTGTGCGAGAGAATGGTTGGGTTGGTGTGTGTGTGTGTGTGTGTGTGTGAATGAGCGAATGATTGTGTGTGTGTGTGAATGAGCGAATGGTTGTGTGTGTATGTGTGTGTGTGTGTGTGCGTGCGAGAGAATGGTTGGGTTGGTGTGTGTGTGTGTCTGTGTGTGTGTGTGTGTGTGTGTGTGTGTGTGTGTGTGTGTGAGAATGGTTGGGTTGGTGTGTGTGTGTGTGTTTGTGCGAGAGAATGGTTGGTGTAGTGTGTGTGTGTGTTTCGTGGCAATATTTGAAGGACTCACTAACCTCCAATTTTCTGACTACCTCCCCATAAAGACGAGAGAGAAAACGGAAGGTGGGACAGAAAATGTGAAACTGACACGAGTAACTACAATAAAGTGAACTCATTGTTTTGAAATTTTAGTATTGCAGAATAACTGGGTTTTTGGCTAGGGTCCGGCTAGGTCCCGGAAATTTGCACCAGTCACTTTATAATAGTTTACACCGGTTATATCCCGATAGTTTGCCTAGGTTAGGTCCCGGTAGTTTGCTGTGGTCTAGGTTAGGTTAGG
>JAWQEG010007528.1:27500-50000 GCA_033782935.1 Petrolisthes cinctipes
CAGTTACATAGTCTTACATTACAAAACAACAACAAACCTAATAATAATAATGTTGTTGTATTGCAGTTACGTAGTCTTACATTACAAAACAACAACAAACCTAATAATAATAATGTTCTTGTATTGCAGTTACGTAGTCTTACATTTTCTATTTGTTGTAAACCCTTGAAAACAACAACATGTGTATGAATTTTTGTGGCCTACTGATAGTCCTGTACAGTCACAGTCGTATATCCAGCAACACATTCCTTCCATCGTTTAATTTTATTTTCATTTTGTATTTTTATTTCATTTTTATTTTTGATAATTATACTTTTTTTTCTATTTTATCTTTATTTTCTTCTTTTTCTTCTTATTCTTCTTCTTCTTATTACTATTATTATTATTATTATTATTATTATTATTATTATTATTATTATTATTATTATTATTATTATTATTATCATTATTATTATTATTGTTTATTATTATTATTATTATTGTTTATCATTACTATTTTTATTATTATTATTATTCTGTTTTTTTTTTTTTTTTTTTTTTTTTTTTTACAAGATACTGAAAGCTTAAGTAATGCAGGTGAAGAAAAACTAGACGACTTAACACAGACTAAGGAAAGTGTGTGTGTGTGTGTGTGTGTGTGTGTGTGTTATTGAGAGACTGTGTGTGTGTGTGTGTGTGTGTGTTATTGAGAGACTCTGTGTGTGTGTTATTGAGAGCTGTGTGTGTGTGTGTGTGTGTTATTGAGAGACTGTGTGTGTGTGTGTGTGTGTGTTATTGAGAGACTGTGTGTGTGTGTGTGTGTGTGTTATTGAGAGACTGTGTGTGTGTGTGTGTTATTGAGAGACTGTGTGTGTGTGTGTGTGTTATTGAGAGACTGTGTGTGTGTGTGTGTGTTATTGAGAGACTGTGTGTGTGTGTGTGTGTGTTATTGAGAGACTGTGTGTGTGTGTGTGTGTGTGTGTTATTGAGAGACTGTGTGTGTTATTGAGAGACTGTGTTTGTGTGTGTTATTGAGAGACTGTGTGTGTGTGTGTGTGTGTTATTGAGAGACTGTGTGTGTGTGTGTGTGTGTGTGTCCAGTTTGAGCCACAAATGATAATACAGTATGTCATTAGGAGTTGGTTGGGTTTGACTGTATAAGTGTGTCGGTTTTGTGTGTCAGCAACTGTACATAATAATAATAATAATAATAATAATAATAATAATAATAATAATAATAATAATAATAATAATAATAATAATAATAATAATAATGATAATAATGATAATAATAATAAAAATAATAACAATAAAAAAATAAATAAATAATAATAATAATAATAATAATAATAATGAAAAAAAAAAAAATAATAATAATAAATGAAGGATATTTAGACACTGCAATAACAGTTTTGGCTTTATTTATGTACATAATGTATTCCTTAACTACTATGACTTTTTTTGTACATCAGCTATTAAGTGACCCTGTGTGTGTGATGTAGTCAGAAAATTGGAGGTAAACGAGTCCTTCAAATATTGCCACGAAACACACACATACACACACCTATATGGAAGTAGCCTGTGTCTTGGCATTGTCAGGAGGAATCAGAAGCCTCCAATTTTCATACACAATCACAGGGTCCTACAAGGGGAGACTCTTTTTGTTGGTGAATATGAAAGTCTGTGATTTACCTTTCAAACTATGCCAGGAAACAGATGCCCTTATTGATACTAATAGGGGATCTGTCTCTTGGCATAGTTAGGAGGAATCAGTAGCCTTCCAATTCACCAAAAAGATATTCTCCCCACACTTTATGAAGCTTATAATGGTACAGTCCTCCAAACCATGTCAGGAAACAGATTCACGACATTGATGTAACCTGTTTCCGGACGTGATCTGTAGGAGTTTGTAGCTTACAATATCGCTGACAATTTTTTTACTCCTTCGAATTCAGGGAAGATTAATTTGTTGGTTGGTGCATTGGAAGGTTTCTGATTCCTCCAAACTATGCCACGAAACAGAGATCCTTGTATTCGTACATATAATATTGAAGTGATCTGTTTTCTGGCATAGCTTGGAGGAATCAAGTGTTCTCCAATTGGCCCATAACATAATAATGATTCCCTTAAGGACCCTGTGATCGTGGATGGGAATTGAAGGCTTCTGTTTCCTCCCAACTATGCCACGAAACACGCTACTTCCATATAGGTGTGTGTGTGTGTTTCGTGGCAATATTTGAAGGACTCATTTACCTCCAATTTTCTGACCACATCACAGGGTCCCATAATTAAAATATTTAACAACAAGCAAAGGGAGAGACAAACATAATATAGGCATTCTGGGTAAGCCTTTGTGCAACCAATCACATGATAATATTCTTCTGACATACCAACCAATCAAATGCAAGGACTCTGAGGTTTTTTTTTTTTATACCTCTGAGAAAATAAAGAAAATATATAAACAAACAATCCTTCTATGTTTTGCCAATCTTAGACAACTATGAAACCCCTGGTCATGATTATATTGTGTTGTTTAGCATACCAGTAACTTTGGTATGTATTTTGTTTATGCTTTATACCTTTATTGTTTACAAGACACAGGTGAAGCTCTTTCAGTAGGAGTGTTTTACCATCACGCCAGGTAAGGTCACCAGTACAAAGTATATATTTATTTACCGTAGGAACATTTGATACTAGTGGAATAGTGATACGTGATAGGTTTCGTGGGTGCCTCAAGTTGTGTGATCGGTCCGCTCTTTCTCTGATATACACAGCTATACAAAGTTTGCGAAATGTCAGTGGCATAAGAAGAACATTGCCGGGTTGGTTGATTCGCTGCTTACGCTTAAGCACAGTTATACAGAAACAGAAGACTTGGCTTTGCTAGATATGGACAGGAGCAACATACTGTACACCGTGTTCTCTGTCACTTGTCGTGTGTACTTCAAAGTCGTCGTGAATTGGTAGTTGCGAAGGGCACCAAATGCACTCTAAGGGGCTGTGATCTTTGGATTCGTGCTGTGGGTGCTCGAAGTTGGGAGAACCTACTACTGAAGGGTCTTGAAGTTTGTGCCCTTCGGATCCCTCTGGTGAATGGGAGCTTACTGAGGAGTGATGGTTTGGATGGGGCTCTCCTCTGAGTCTGTCGTCTAAAGGCTCCTGATGCTAATCTTAGAGGAATACCAATTGGTCCAGAGGTGGCTGGCCTCCTAGTGAGAGGAGGACGTCCTCGATTAGCAGAGGAGAAACCAGTGAGGGGTCCCAGGGAAGCCACATTGAGCTGGGTAATAGAATTTTGTCTACCAAGGTTCCTTAAGGAATTAGAAGACAGCCCAGGCAATACACCTACTGGTGGTACTCTCTGCTGTGCTTGGTTGACTTGGGAGGTTGTCAGGCTTTGGACATGTTTGCCTGTCGACCCACTGCTGAGCTTTGTAATAGGTACAAAACCACCCAAGCTAGGAGAAGGAGAGAAGGCTTGGGTAGTAGTAGTGGTAGGATGGGTAGGAGTCCCACTAGCAGTAAATACAGGAGGGGGATTTCCACCAGTAGTAAGGACAGTAGTGCCAGCAGTAGGGGCAGGTGAGATAAAACCACCAGTAGCAGAGGCAAGAGTACCAGCTGTACGGGCAGTAGGAGCAACTCCACTAGCAGCAGGGGCAATTCCACCAGCAGCAGGGGCAGGAGGGGGAACTCCAGCAGTAGGGGCAGCAGGGGGAACTCCACCAGCAGTCGAGGCAGTAGAGAGAATTCTATTTGTAGCAGTGGCAGGAGGGGGGATTCCACCAACAGTAGAGGCAGCAGCGCCAGCAGTAGAGGCAGTAGTACCAGCAGTAGAGCCAGCAGTACCAACAGTAGTACCAGCAGTAAAGCCAGTAGCACCAGCAGTAGAGCCAGTTGTGCCAGCAGTAAAGCCAGTTGTGCCAGCAGTAGAGCCAGTTGTGCTGGCAGTAGAGCCAGTAGTGCCAGCAATAGAGCCAGTAGAGCCAGTTGTGCCAGCAGTAGAACCAGTTGTGCCAGCAGTAGCGCCAGTACTACCAGTAGTAGCACCAGCAGTAGAACCAGTAGTGCCAGTAGTAGAGCCAGTTGTGCCAGTAGTACCAACAGTAGCACCAGCAGTCGAGCCAGTAGTGCCAGCAGTAGAGCCAGTTGTGCCAGCAGTTGCACCAGTAGCACCAGCAGTAGTACCAACAGTAGAGCCAGTAGTACCAACAGTAGAGCCAGTAGTACCAGTAGTAGAGCCAGTAGTACCAGTAGTAGAGCCAGTAGTACCAGTAGTGGTAATTGTTCCACTGGTTGTGGTTGGAGCACCAGCTACAAGTCCATCTCTAGAGATACTACTAGTAACGATGGGGTCTGTAACACTAGTTGGAACAGTAGAAGGATCTACAGGACTAGCAGGGACAGGGGCAGGATCTACAGGGGTAGTAGGGACAGGGGCAGGATCTACAGGTGTAGTAGGGACAGGGACAGGATCTACAGGGGTAGTAGGGGCAGGGACAGGATCTACAGGGGTAGTAGGGGCAGGGACAGGATCTACAGGACCAGTTGGGACAGGGACAGGATCTACAGGGGTAGTAGGGACAGGGACAGGATCAACAGGACCAGTTGGGGCAGGATCAACAGCAGCAGAAACTCCAGTCCGACCACCGAAGCTTGTAGGACCACTGAATCCACTCAAACCAGAGGAAGCCGAAATCTCACTTGCTCCCAGGGTGTTACTTGACTCAACAAACAGGGAGCTACTACTACCTGACTTGGAGGTGGAGGCTTGTGTGTTACCAGATTCAATAAAGACAGCACCACTACCACCACTACTACCACCACTACCTGAGCTGCTGGAGGCTTGTGCATTACCAGATTCAATAAAGACAGCACCACTACCACCACTACCACTACCACCACTACCTGAGGTGGAGGCTTGTGTGTTACCAGACTCAATAAACAGAGCACCACTACCACCACTACCACTACCACTACCACCACTACCTGAGCTGGTGGAGGCTTGTGTGTTACCAGACTCAATAAACAGAGCACCACTACCACCACCACTACCACCACTACCTGAGCTTGTGGTGGCTTGTGTATTACCAGATTCAATAAAGACAGCACCACTACCACCACCACTACCACCACTACCTGAGCTGGTGGAGGCTTGTGTGTTACCAGATTCAATAAAGACAGCACCACTACCACCACTACCACTACCACCACTACCTGAGCTGCTGGAGGCTTGTACATTACCAGATTCAATAAAGACAGCACCACTACCACCACTACCACTACCACCACTACCTGAGCTTGTGGTGGCTTGTGTGTTACCAGATTCAATAAACAGAGCACCACTACCACCACTACCTGAGCCGGTGGTTATGTCTTGTGTTGCAGCTCCTCCTTGACGTGCCGAACTAGTCCCACCGCTGCCACCGGAGTGAAGAATATTGCCGCTCTGATCAACGAATACGAATGGCGTTTGGAGACCACCACTGGACCCGCCGGACAATGCACCGCTACCCTGGGCTCCCGCGAAGATGTCTGGGTGGACGACGATGAGGGGAACGTCGGGGAAGTCTGCACCGGCGAAGGAGAACTGACCCACGGAACCACCAGCACCTCCGAAACCTCCTGCTCCTCCACCACCACCTCCACCAATTGTAAACAGATTGCTACTTCCAAAGTCACTTCCTTGACTGCCACTAATAATTCCAAAGCCACTTCCTTGATTGCCACTAACACTTCCAAAGCCACTTCCCTGACTGCCACTAATAATTCCAATACTACCTCCCTGAGTGCCACCAGCACTTCCAAAGCTACTTCCTTGACTGCTACTAACACTTCCAAAGCCACTTCCCTGACTGCCACTAATAATTCCAAAGTCACTTCCTTGATTGCCACTAGCACTTCCAAAGCCACTTCCCTGACTGCCACTAATAATTCCAAAGTCACTTCCTTGACTGCTACTAACACTTCCAAAGCCACTTCCCTGACTGCCACTAATAATTCCAATACTACCTCCCTGACTGCCACCAGCACTTCCAAAGCTACTTCCTTGAGTGCTACTAACACTTCCAAAGCCACTTCCTCCCTGACTGCCACTAGCACCTCCAAAGCCACTTCCCTGACTGCCACTAGCACCTCCAAAGCTACTACCAGCTCCACTTCCTTCTCCAAAGACAATTGCTTGACCACCACCACTTCCAAAACTACTTCCGTGACTGCTACTAACACTTCCAAAGCTACTTCCTCCCTGACTACTTTCACTTCCAAAGCTAACACTTCCAAAGCCACTTCCTTGTCCACCACTTCCAAAGCTACTTCCCTGACTGCTACTAACACTTCCAAAGCCACTTCCTCCCTGACTACTTTCACTTCCAAAGCTAACACTTCCAAAGCCACTTCCTTGTCCACCACTTCCAAAGCTACTTCCCTGACTGCTACTAACACTTCCAAAGCCACTTCCTCCCTGACTACTTTCACTTCCAAAGCTAACACTTCCAAAGCCACTTCCTTGTCCACCACTTCCAAAACTACTTCCCTGACTGCTACTAACACTTCCAAAGCCACTTCCTTGTCCACCACTTCCAAAACTACTTCCCTCACTGCCACTAATACTTCCAAAACTACTACCTTCACTACCACTAATACTTCCAAAGCCACTTCCCTGACTGCTACTGATACTTCCAAAGCCACTTCCCTGACTGCTACTAATACTTCCAAAGCCACTTCCCTGACTGCTACTGATACTTCCAAAGCCACTTCCCTGACTGCTACTGATACTTCCAAAACTACTACCTTCACTGCCACTGACAAAGCTACTACCTCCACCAACACTTCCTCCAATACTACCTCCACCAACACTTCCTCCAATACTACCTCCACCAACACTTCCTCCAATACTACCTCCACCAACACTTCCTCCAATACTACCTCCACCAACACTTCCTCCAATACTACCTCCACTGACATCAACACTTCCTCCACTGACACCAACACTTCCTCCACTACTTCCCTGACGTCCACCACTTGTAAAGCTGGCACCAACACTACCTCCTTCTCCAACTTCACCAACTTCACCAACTTCTCCAATTTCACCAACTTCACCAATTTCACCAACTTCTCCAACTTCACCTTCTCCACCAATTCCAAAACCAAATCCTTCTCCAACTTCTCCAACTTCACCAACTTCTCCAACTTCACCAACTTCTCCAACTTCTCCAACTTCACCAACTTCACCAACTTCACCTTCTCCACCAATTCCAAAACCAAATCCTTCTCCAATTTCACCAACTTCTCCAACTTCACCAACTTCTCCAATTTCACCAACTTCACCAACTTCTCCTTCTCCACCAATTCCAAAACCAAATCCTTCTCCAACTTCACCAACTTCACCAACTTCTCCTTCTCCACCAATTCCAAAACCAAATCCTTCTCCAACTTCACCAATTTCTCCAACTTCACCAACTTCTCCTTCTCCACCAATTCCTCCACCAATTCCAAAACCACCACCTTCTCCAACTTCACCAAATTCTCCAAAGTCACCAACTTCACCAACTCCACCAAATCCTTCACCAATTACAAAACCACTACCTCCTCCAACTTCACCAACTTCACCTTCTCCACCAATTCCAAAACCAAATCCTTCTCCAACTTCACCAATTTCACCAACTTCTCCAACTTCACCAACTTCACCAAATTCTCCAAAGTCACCAACTTCACCAACTCCACCAAATCCTTCACCAATTACAAAACCACTACCTCCTCCAACTTCACCAACTTCTCCAACTTCACCTTCTCCACCTCCAAAGGCAGCTCCTTCTCCAACTTCACCAAATTCTCCAAAGTCACCAACTTCACCAACTCCACCAAATCCTTCACCAATTACAAAACCACCACCTCCTCCAATTTCACCAACTTCTCCAACTTCACCAAATTCTCCAAAGTCACCAACTTCACCAACTTCACCTTCTCCACCTCCAAAGGTAGCTCCTCCTCCAAAAGTAGCTCCTCCTTCAAAAGCTGCTCCTCCAAACTCAACTCCTCCTTCAAAACCACCACCAGCACGATCTCCAAATTCAAAGTCTCTACCACCATCTCCTCTACCACCATCTCCTCTACCACCATCTCCTCTACCACCATCTCCCCTACCACCATCTCCTCTACCACCATCTCCCCTACCACCATCACCTCTACCACCATCTCCTCTACCACCATCTCCTCTACCACCATCTCCCCTACCACCATCTCCTCTACCACCATCTCCCCTACCACCATCTCCTCTACCACCATCTCCCCTACCACCATCACCTCTACCACCATCTCCTCTACCACCATCACCTCTACCACCATCTCCACGATCCCTACCACCATCTCCTCTACCACCATCTCCACCATCTCCTCTACCACCATCTCCTCTACCACCATCTCCTCTACCACCATCTCCTCTACCACCATCACCTCTACCACCATCACCTCTACCACCATCACGATCTCCAAATTCAAAGTCTCTACCACCATCTCCTCTACCACCATCTCCACGATCCCTACCACCATCTCCACGATCCCTACCACCATCTCCTCTACCACCATCACGATCTCCAAATTCAAAGTCTCTACCACCATCTCCACGATCCCTACCACCATCTCCTCTACCACCATCTCCACGATCCCTACCACCATCTCCACGATCCCTACCACCATCTCCTCTACCACCATCTCCACGGTCTCTACCACCATCAAGATCTCCAAATTCAAAGTCTCTACCACCATCACCACCATCTCGATCCCTACCACCATCACCACGATCCCTACCACCATCACGGTCCCTACCACCATCACGGTCCCTACCACCATCTCGATCCCTACCACCATCACGGTCCCTACCACCATCACGGTCCCTACCACCATCACGGTCCCTACCACCATCACGATCTCTATCACCATCACGGTCCCTACCACCATCACCACCATCTCCTCTACCTATAATGAAGCTACTACCACTACTACTACTACTACTACTACTACTACTACTACTACTACTACTACTACGACTCTGCTCTATATTGAAATCACCAAAATCACTGAATATTACTCCTCCTCCTCTTCCTCCTCCTCCTCTTCTTCCTTCGTCGTCTCCTCCTCCATATCTATATCCCTTGGGTAAGCCTGGGTCGCCTGGAAGACCTGACCCAATCACAACAATATCGGTTGGAGACTCGTGTAGGGTCACCTGAAAAACAAAGCAAAAAAAAAAAAAAGTGGGACATTAGTTGGTTAAGGAGGTAATTCCCTTTTGGTACAGTCGGCAAAAAAAAGTTTCGTTACCACCCCTACGTTAATTTTAACATGGGTAAGCGCGGCAGGATTGGTACTCCGTTAGACTGGGCAGCCGTTGGTGCCTCGTGTCATCAGAGACATCCGGGACGGCTATCGTCTTTGCCCCTCTGATAATATGTGGGCTGCGGCAGTGACAGCTTTTTTATATCAAAAGTTTAGCTGATTTTAAACTAAATTTTGAGTGTTCAAGAACTATTAGTATTTAACTATTCATTATTAAACATAAGGAAATACGTTTGAGTATTTTAGAACAAGAATAACCATGAAATACCCAGAAAGAATAGCACTGGCTGAAAGAACATCATTCCTACTTCCCTGCCCATTAGACACTGAGGGGCAGGGAGGGTGATGGAGGTATATTCAGGCATATAAGACACTCGCGTCACACCTGATTCGCCAGTCAGGTGTACCAACATTACATCACACTGTTAAAAGGATGGTAACGAAACTTTTTTTTGGCGACTCTACATTGGAGTGCCTTGATTCCTCCAATGGTGTTCTGTTGCTTGGAATAGTTTGGAGGATTCAATTACTCCAGATTTACTAACACAAAACTTCCCCCTTCAATTTCGGGACCATGTGTGTGTGTGTGTGTGTGTGTGTGTGTCGTGTTAAGGTGGGTTTTGATTCCTGTTGACAAGTTCTTTATTTCTTTATTAACTGTATTGTGCTTACGTCTATTCCTATGCTTCCATCTCTCTCTCTCTCTCTCTCTCTCTCTCTCTCTCCTACACACAAAATAAATAATTTTTATCTACCACCCCCCATTACACCACCCACACCCCCATTCCACCACCACACACCCCTATTCCACCCCTATTCCACCACCACACACCCCTATTCCACCCCTATTCCACCACCACCACACACCCCTATTCCACCCACCACACACCACCACCACACACACCTATTCCACCCCTATTCCACCACCACCACCACCACACACACCTATTCCACTCACCACCACACACCCCTATTCCACCCCCATTCCACCACCCCATTCCACCCCTATTCCACCACCCAACAACCCTACTCCACTCACCTCGAACCCATTGCCTTCATCCTTGTACACTGAAGTCCTCACAACACCGTCGGGAGCGAGGAGGCTGTAACTTCCCTGCAACACACCATCTTCAACAAACTCGACTCGATTCTGGTAGTTGGTTGTCTCGTCGTCACTAACCTCGTATGCGAATTTGTATGGCATGAGAGGCTGTTGTCGTGGAAGGGAAGAAGGGTACATGGATAAGATAGTAGAATGATAGATTGATAGATAGATTGATGCATATATGGATTGATAGATGGATTGATGGATAAATAGATGGATATATGGAGAGATAGATGGATAGATAGATGAATTGATAGATAGATAGATGGATTGATAGATAGATGGATTGATGGATTGATAGATGGATAGATAGATGGATTGATAGATAGATCGATGGATATATGGATTGATAGATAGATAGATAGATAGATGGATTGATAAATAGATAGATAGATGGATTGATGGATAGATACATGGATAGATAGATGGATTGATAGATAGAATTGGTATGACATGTAACTCTATTCACTCCATCATCAACATCTTTTGGTCACTTAATTAATCGAGGTATAACCAATATTTCCAAGCTAAAGTTATACCATTCACTCTTACCACATTGCAACATGATGGTAAAGAGAACTACTGGTGTTTTGTGTGTGTGTGTGTCTGTGTGTGTGTGTGTGTGTGTGTGTGTGTGTGTGTGTGTGACAAGTAGGTATTTTCTTCTTCTTCTGTCTCCCACGGTTCACTGTCCACCTCTTTACATAACTACTGTACCTTCAACAGCTCCCAGAGAATGTAAACACTGATATTATAATGTTTAGTGTGTGTGTGTGTTTGTGTGTGTGTGTGTGTTTTTTTTGTGTGTGTGTTTTTGTATGTGTATGTTTTGTATGTGTATGTTTTGAATGTGTCTGTGTATGTGTCTGAGTGTGTGTTTATTATTTTTTTTTGTGTGTGAGAGAGAGAGAGAGAGAGAGAGAGAGAGAGAGAGAGAGAGAGAGAATGCTTGAAACAGTCTAGTTGTGGTCCAATGCACGACTGAATGTGAGTGAGTGGAAGCGTAGGACAGAAAGGAGAATAAATAATGTGGTTGTTGAAGCAGGAGTGAGGGTATGTATGTATGTCTCTTTGTAGGCGTGTATGTATGTGTGTGTGTGTGTGTGTGTGTGCTTTGTGTGTGTGTGTGTGTGTGTGTGAATTTGTGTGTGTGCTTTGTGTGTGTGTGTGTGTGCTTTTTGTGTGTGTGTGTGTGTGTTGTGCATTGTTTGGTTGTGTGCTTGTGTGTGTGTGTGTGTGCTTTTTGTGTGTGTGTGTTGTGCATTGTTTGGTTGTGTGCTTGTGTGTGCGTGCATGTGTGTGTGTGTGAATTTGTGTGCGTGCATGTGTGTGTGTGAATTTGTGTGCATGCGTGTGTTGTGTATGTTCGTGTCTTTGTGTGTGCATGTGTGTGTGTGTGTGCATGTGTTAGTGACAGATGCACCAACATTGCTGAATGGTGAGTTAGCCTATCATCAAGTAAAAGTGAACATTGGTTATAAAAACGAAAGACCAAACCAAAGAAGAACAACAACAACGTCAATATTTAATCTAAGAACATAACAGGTTTCACACAGCGGCCAGAGGTGAACGTATTGAAACCTGAGGTGGACGTAGAAAAAAGAAATACATTGTGGGGTGGGTCTGATGGGGTCGACTGATTGAGAGGGCCACTCGATTGAAAGCCTGTTGTTGACATTTTCCAAACATATTGATTAGCCAAACAGATTCTATGCTAATATATTGAGGCATTAGTGTTTATAATTGTACACAGTATATATATATATATTTGTTTTATACGATGGGGTAGTAAGAGTATGTATGGATAAATATAAAAATTAGACTATGATTCGATATTATGTTCAAGCTCCGTCTGTCGAATTCTGAAGAGTGACACTCATTTCAACTGTCATTCTTGCTATGATAACTGCAATCACATCATACCTATCGTGTCCAAAACTTCTGATTCTGCATTTCGACAGTCATTCCTACTATGATAATTTGCAACGAGGTGATCATTGCCTTGTCGAAACCAACCAACTGTATATGCATCTGATTCAACCTGTTCAGCACCCATAATTATGAGAGTGAAGGAGATTAAGATGTAAGACAGAGATTCCATTGTAAGTGTGACGTATCCGGAGTATCTGTGAATGTAAGAAAGTTTTCTGACACTAACTTAATCTGTCTTAAGAACCCTGTGATCGTGTATGAAAATTGGTGTCTTCTGATTCCTCCTAACCATGCCACGAAACAACCTCCTTCTATATTATACAGTCTAGGTGTGTGTGTGTGTTTCGTGGCAATATTTGAAGGACTCATTTATCTCCCATTTCCTGACTACATCACAAGGTTCCTTAAATTAATAAAAGGGAAATATTATGCCTTGAGTATAAGCGGTGGTCGTGTGGTTGATTTCTCAGTGAATTTTCCCCAGACATATTTTTTTCTTTGGTTCCCATCTGATAACCTGTCTTCGTTTTTCCCCTTCAGTTAATAATTACAGCCTTGTCCAGTATCTTCAGAGTGCCATTGATGAAAGTTAAGTTCGTAGACTAACGTTATCTGAAGTAACTCGGTTGTGTTGTGTTATGTTGTGGTTTTGTTATGGTGCTGAGTTGTGTTGTGGTTGGTTTTGTTATGGTGCTGAGTTGTGTTGTGGTTGGTTTTGTTATGGTGCTGAGTTGTGTTGTGGTTGGTTTTGTTATGGTGCTGAGTTGTGTTGTGTTGTGGTTTTGTTATGGTGCTGAGTTGTGCTGCCTTGTGTTGTGTTATGCTATTGTGTTATGCTATTGAGTTGGGATGTGTCTTGCTGTGTTGTGTTGTGGTTTTGTGTGTGTTATGCTGTTGTGTGGTTTTGTGTTATGATGTTGGGTAGTAGTGTTATGTTTCGCTATGTTGTGTGATTTTATGGGAATGTGTTGAGTCAATGTTGTGAGTTGCTGTATACTGCCTGTTAATTACATCATGTCAGTGTGTAGTAAAGTGTAAAGTAGTGAAATGTAGTGTTGTGTTACTGGGTGGGGTCGATTGGATGGTAAAAGGTGATGAAGACGTGAAAGGGTACAAGTGAGTTTGTGTCAGTAAAAGTAAATCGGTGAGAGAGAGAGAGAGAGTAGTTTTGGAAAGAGAATGGGTGGAGGGATAGTTGCTGTGGATGAAGGTATTAGGTTGGTTGGTTGGTTGGTTGGTGAGTGACTTAGGGTCTTGGTGAAGGGAGTGAATGAGTGGATTAGCCAAAGTTCATTCTAGATTCTTTTTCATTGTTGTTGGTGTAATCTTTCATTCTCTCTCTCTCTCTCTCTCTCTCTCTCTCTCTCTCTCTCTCTCTCTCTCTCTCTCTCTCTCTCACACACACACACACACACACACACACACACACACACACACACACACACACACACACACACACACACACACACACACACACACATACAGAATACTGGGGACTTATAGTACTTTTTCCTGTTTGGGTAGGAGGTCAGCACACACACACACACACACACACACACACACACACTACTCACGGGAAATTCGTCTCGTTTTTGGCGATCGTGTTGACGTAGAAAGGAGACCACATTGCCCTCAGCCAATGTGACACCCAAAGCCAACACCGCTAACAATACCTGTGTGGAAGAGAAAGAAAAAAAATAATAATAATACAGAGTTAAGATTACATGTTAAGATATTTAATTAAGGACCCTGTGATCGTGTATGATGATAGAACTTGGTGGCTTCTGATTCCTTCTATGTCTGTGCCACGAACCACATACGCTCCTTCCATATAAGTGGTGTTTAGTGGCAATATAATTTTGAAGGACTCATTTACCTACCTTCAATTTCTGACTACATCACAGGGTCCCTTAATTATTGAAGAACCTATCCTAACTTAACTTAACCTATCCTAACTTAACCAAACCAAACTTAACCTATCCTAACTTAACTTAACCTATCCTAACTTAACTTATCCTAACTTAACTTATCCTAACTTAACTTATCCTAACTTAACTTATCCTAACTTAACTTATCCTAACTTAACCAAACTTAACCTAATCTAATCTAACTTAACCTAACCTAACCTAACTCAATGTGTGAATGAAAAACAAACACGTGTTATTATTTCTTTCTACTTGTTATGATAATGTGTCCTTCCTTATCTCTGCTATGTAAATATGTAAATAATTAACCATTTTAACATTTATTTTAGCTCTTTCACACTTAATCACTCTTTCTCCCTCTCTCACATTTCCTCTGTCTCTCCCTCTCTCACATTTCCTCTGTCTCTGTCTCTCTCCCTCTCTCTCACACTTTCTCAGTCTCTCCCACCCTTTCTCAATCTCTCTCCCTCTCTCTCTCTCACACTTTCTCAGTCTCTCCCTCTCTTTCTCTTACCCTTTCTCAGTCTCTCCCTCTCTCTCTCACCCTTTCTCAGTCTCTCCCTCTCTTTCTCTTACCCTTTCTCAGTCTCTCTCTCCCTCTCTCTCCCTCTCTCTCACCCATCTTCACCCACTCCCTCCCTCACTCATCCTCAGTATCTCCCCCTCCCTTCCATCCTCTCACTCTTTCTACCCTACCCTTACCTTCCTTCCTTCACCACCATCCCACTCTCACCCACACCATCCCTCTCTCCCCCTCTCCCTACCTCACTCCCTATCTTCCCTCCCACCCCAAAGACATCACAGAAGAAGAAGAACAGCATGGCCCAGTGTTCAGTGTTTTGATAGTGAAAGTAGATGAAGGGAGGAGGGGTGGTGGTGGTGGTGGGTGACATATTCAGTTCAACAGCTACTCACTCGGGTACATGAATTTTTTTTTAAAGAGATGACCGGTTCGCAGTTTACTTCCTGTCTCATCTGAAGTTCGAAACCTCTTGTTTATCTTTTTATTTATTTATTTATTCTATTTATTATTATGGGATGTTTGTTATTATTATTATTATTATTATTATTATTATTATTATTATTATTATTATTATTATTATTATTATTATTATTATTATTATTATTATTATTATTATTATTATTATAGGCTATTTTCTTCTGCATCTTCTTCATCTTATTATTATTATTATTATTATTATCATTATCATTATTATTATTATTATTATTGTTATAATATTGATAGATGTTGTATACTATATATTTTCGTACTTAAACTGATAGAGAGATAGAGAAATTTTTGAGTAATAAAAAGATAGGGGGGGGGATTTTGAGTGTAATAAAACATATATATGCTTCTTAATTAAACCTACTAACACAAAAATCATATAATTATCTATCATCTGTGAGATATTGATAGATGTTGTATAGAATATCTTTAAGTTTTTGTAAAATTTTTTTTTTTGGGGGAAGGATTTTTTTGTGAGTGTAATATATTTTGATTTGAGATTCTTATTGATTTTTTTTTTTTTTTTACTTGTTTGTATTAATGTATTGTATTTTTCTTCCACAGGTTGGTGTGTGTGTGTGTGTGTGTGTGTGTGTGTGTGTGTGTGTGTGTGTGTGTGTGTGTGTGTGTGTGTGTGTGTGTGTGTGTGTGTGTGTGTGTGTGTGTGTGTGTGTGTGTGTGTGTGTGTGTGTGTGTGTGTGTGTGTGTGTGTGTGTGTGTGTGTGTGTGTGTGTGTGTGTGTGTGTGTGTGTGTGTGTGTGTGTGTGTGTGTGTGTGTGTGTTACTGTGTGTGTGTTACTCTTTTTAGGTGTGTGTGTGTGTGTGTGTGTGTGTGTGTGTGTGTGTGTGTGTGTGTGTGTGTGTGTGTGTGTGTCCTCAACCTCAGCAATCGAAAAGGTAAGAATAGTGAAATAATTATGTCTTCTTCCTATCCTCCAGTTTTTTTTTTTTTCATTCTCGGGCGGCAAATGACCCTCACTGACACAATGTACCCGTCACACTGAAAATTATTGAGAGTCATGCAACATCCAATCAGGTCAAATGCAAACAACTATCAGAAAAATACCGATTGTTGACATTTACAAACCAGAACGTACTTGAGGTCACGAATTTTTTTACCCCATTTCTGTAACAATGCAAATTCAATTAATCTGAATTCATAAAAAGGTGAGATTGTAATTTCTGTATTATTGTAAGAAAGAGAGGCTGTAATGACTGTATTTTTGTTAGAGAGAGAGTCTGTAATTTCTGTAATGTTGTAAGAAAGAGAGAGACTGTAATTAATGCATACTGTAAGAAAGATACTGTAATTTCTGTATTATTGAAAGAGAGTGAGTCTGTAATTTCTGTATTAGTGTAAGAAAGAGAGACTGTAATGACTGTATTTTTGTTAGAGAGAGAGAGTCTGTAATTTCTATATTTTTTTGTCAGAGAGAATGTAATTTCTGTATTATTTTGTCAGAGAGACTGAAATTTGTTCATACTGTAAGAAAGATACTGTAATTTCTGTATTTTTTTGTCAGAGACTGAAATTTCTGTATTATTGTAAGAAAGAGAGATTATAATTACAGTATTAATGAAAGAATGAGAGACTAATTACTCCACCATTAGTCAGAGTAGTTTAAATTAGGAATAGGTCTTGTCAGGTTAGGTTAGGTTAGGTTAGGTTAGAACATAAACATTTAGGAAAAAAACCTATTGACCTAGTTCTTGGCAGCTCTTCGATTTTGACCCATCCCTTTGAGGTCAGGTTAGGTTAGGTTAGGTTAAGGGGAGATTCTCTTGTTGGTGAATTGGAAGGTGTGTGTGTATTCCTCTTAACTATGCCATGAAACAGATCCCCTATTAATACCAACAAGATCATTTCCCCTTAAGGTGGTATATCATTCTTTTTTGGTACATTGGAGTGCCTTGATTCCTCCAAAGTATGCCAGGAAACAACAGGACCAGAAGAGTAAATATAAATAATAGTGTTCTGTTGCTTGGAATAGTTTGGAGGATTCAGTTGCTCCAGATTTACCAACACAAAACTTCCCCCTTAAAGTTAAAGTTAAATGCTACTGCTGACGAAGGTTGATATTATTTTATGAGCTTGTGTATAGTGTTGGTGTTCTACTGAGGTCTAGGGCTTAGTTTATACATATTGATGACGAGAAATCTATCTTGGCACACACACAACCCACACACACAAGACCTACCCACATACACACAAGACCCACCCACATACACACATACACACACCCGCATACATACAAGCCCCCCATACGCACATACACAAAACCCACACACACAACCCCCCCCCTCCATACACAAACAAGACCCCCCCTCCATACACAAACAAGACCCCCCCCACAAACACACACAGACTCAACCCCCCCCATACACACACAGACAGAACCCCCCCCCCCACAAACACACACAGACAACCCCCTCCATACACACACACACACACACACACACACACACACACACACACACACACTTGTTTCTTTTCTACTCTCCACAAACAAACCATTACCACCACCACCACCACCACCAACAACAACAACACTGTATGGTCATGGTGAGGTAGGGGGACAGAGAGTTGGGGGACAAATCAGTCAGTACCTTCGTCCACATGTTTCTTCTGAATATAGTGGGGGGGGGGGAGCGGTGCCCCTCCTCGCAACAAGGAGACACAAACACCACCACCCAATCGGTCCACCTCCTCTTCCTTCCTTGCTTGCTTCCTTCCTCGGTTCCTTCCTTGCTTGCTTCGTTCCTTCAGTGGGGTGGGGGTTTTAGGTTGATGGTCTCACTTCCCCACTTGTCGTCGTCCAAACTCGAAGTAATGAGAGGTTGGACTGCCCTGGGTATATATACTATCAACACACACCTGACCTACTTATGACACCTTGTGCTTTGAAAGGGGCGTGGCTGGCTGACTGGCTGACTGGCTGGCTGGTTGGTTAGGTTAGGTTAACTCACTCACTCGCTTGCCTGTCTGTCTGATTTTCGGTCCAATCTCCTCCTCCTCCACCTTCTCCTCCTCACGTCTTCTTCTCCTTATCCTCCTTCTCCTCCTTCTCCTCCTCCTTTTCACGTCTTCTCCTTATCCTTCTTATCCTTCTTTTCACGTCTTCTTCTTCTCTTCCTCCTCCTCCTCCTCCTCCTCCTCCTTCTTCTTCTCCTCCTCCTCCTACTCCTCCTCCTCCTTCTTCTCCTACTCCTCCTTCTTCTCCTCCTCCTCCTCCTTCTCCTCCTCCTTCTCCTCCTCCTCCTTCTTCTCCTCCTCCTTCTTCTCCTCCTCCTTCTTCTCCTCCTCCTCCTTCTTCTCCTCCTCCTCCTTCTTCTCCTCCTCCTCCTTCTTCTTCTCCTCCTCCTCCTCCTCCTCCTTTTCACGTTTTCTCTTCCTCATCTCATAATTCACTTGTTCCACCTATATTTTATCCTCTCTTTCTCTTCTTCCTTCCTTACTTCCTTTCTCTTCTTCCTCTCATTCTCCTCCTCCTCCTCCTCTCCCTATCCCTTCTCCTTCCAAATGAAATAAGTAACACACACACACACACACACACACACACACACACACACACACACACACACACACACACACACACACAAAAGATATATCAATGTGTCCCAGACTTAACCACACACACACACACACACACAGAGACAGTTACACACACACACAGAGACAGTTACACACACACACACACACACACACACAAACACACAAACAAACAGACACACACAAATTATCAAACCCTTGCCTCTTCCACTATTTATTTTCTGTTCACGTGTTTTTTTCTCTTCTTTAGTGTGTGTATGTATGTATGTATGTATGTATGTCAGTTGTTTTAATGTGTTTGTTTCTCATTTATCATGTTTTTATTATGTCGTGTATTTTACTCTTACTTATTTCTTTGCTTGTTCACTTTCATTTCTTTCGTGTTTTATTTTTAGGCACTCCTCGCTTGTTCGTGTGTGTGTGTGTGTTTTTTTTTTTTTTTTTTTTTTTTTTGAGAGAGAATGTTTTATGTGTGTTATGTATGTGTGTATGTTTTGAGAATGTGTTTTACGTGTGCGTGTGTGTGTGTTTTTTTTTTTTTAGAATGTGTTTTATGTGTGTGTGTGTGTGTGTGTTTTGAAGATGTGTTATATATGTGTGTGTGTGTATGTTTTGAAGATGTGTTTTACGTGTGTGTGTGTGTATTTTTAAGATGTGTTTTATGTGTGTGTGTGTGTGTGTTTTTTTTTTTTAGAATGTTTTATGTGTGTGTGTGTTTTGAAGATATGTTTTATATATATATGTGTGTGTGTGTGTGTGTGTTTTGAGAATGTGTTTTATGTGTGTGTGTTTTTGTACGTCTGTTTGTATCACCTTACCTCCCCCCCTCCCCCCTCCCCTCCAATCCACCCCCCCCCCTCTCTCAGTATTGCACCTCTCTCCCCCCCTACCTCCTTCACCCCCAGCCCCCCCATCAACCCCCCCCCGCCCCCCCTCCTCAAATCAGGTGAGCAACTCCTATGTGCCCCCGCCCCCCCCACTACTCTGGTATTTAGAGGGGGGAAAAAACATGAAACCGTGCTCATAATTCAATCCTCAGACGGCCCCCCCCTTTCTTACCCCCCTCCCCCACTTCCCCCCCCTCTCCCCCTGCTCTTATCCTCTTACCCCCTCCCCCACTCCCCCCTCCCCCACTCCCCCTCCACTCATCCCCCCCTCCCCCACTCACCCCCCTCCCCCAATCCGCCCCCCTTTCCCACTTATCCCCCCTTACCCACTTCCCCACTCATCCCACCTACCTCTCCCCCACTCCCCCCTACTCCCTCTTCCACCCACTCATCCCCCGTACCCTCCCCCCTACTCCCTCATCCCCACTTCCCCACTCATCCCCCTTCCCCCCCACCTCCCCCTTCCCCCCCACCTCCCCCTACTTCCCACTCATCCCCCCTACCCCCTCTTACCCCCTCCCCATGGTAGGTAATGATGTGGGTGGGTAGATAGAGAGATAGAAAGGGATAAAGATGTGGATAGCTAGATAGATTGATAGATAGATAGATTGATTGATCGAAACACACACACACATACATACACACACATACATACATACACGTACACATGTAGCACACACACACACACACATGTACAAACACACACAGACGTACACACAGACACACACATACAAATCCACAAACCCACACACACACATACAAACCCACACACACAAACACGTACACAAATACACCCACCCACACACACACAAACCCACACAACCCACACACACACAAACCCACACACACACACACAAACCCACACACACACACACAAACCCACACACACACACACACACACACACAACCCACACACAAACAAACACACACACACACACACACACATACAAACCCACACACACACACACACACACACACACACACACACACACACACACAAAATAAAGAGTAGGTGTACTGTAACATAATCATTACACAAGACTAAAATTATATAAATACTCTTCCTTAATTTCTTACAGCTAACCTCCAGGTGACTACTCCTTTCTTTTTTCCTTTCGTTTGTTCGTCCTTTTTTAGTCCTATTTTCGTCCTTTTTTCGTCCTTTATTTCGTCATTTTAAGTCACTTTTCGTACTTTCTTTCGTCCTTGATTTCGTCCATTCTTTCGTCCTTGATTTCGTCATTTTTCGTCCATTTTCGTCCCCTTTCGTCCATTTTTGGTCCATTTTTGTCCTTTTTCGTCCTTCCTTTCGTCCTTATTTTCGTCCTTTTTCGTCCTTCCTTTCGTCCTTATTTTCGTCCTTTTTCGTTCTTTTTCGTCCTTTCTTCGTTCTTGATTTCGTCCTTTCTTTCGTCCTTGATTTCGTCCTTTCTTTCGTCCTTGATTTCGTCCTTGATTTCGTCCTGTTTTCGTCCTTTATTTCGTAATTTTCGTCCCTTTTCGTCATTTTTTCGTCCTTTATTTCCTCCTTTATTTCGTCCATTTTAGTAATTTTTCGTCATTTATTTCGTCCTTTTTTCGTCCTTGATTTAGTCCTTGATTTCGTCCTTATTTTCGTCCTTTATTTTCGTCCTTTATTTTCGTCCTTGATTTCGTCCTTTATTTAGTCCTTTATTTAGTCCTTTATTTAGTCCTTTATTTCCCTTTTTTGTCCATTTTCGTCCTTTCTTTCGTCCTTGATTTCGTCCTTTATTTTCGTCCTTTATTTCGTCCTTCCTTACTTCCTCAAACTCAAACAAACACACAAACTAACACAGACATACAAACAAACAAACAAATAATCAAACAAACAAATAAACACACTAATAAACAAACATACACAAACATGCAAATAAACAAACATACACAAACACACAAACACACTCCCAAACAAATAAACACACACAAACTCACAAAAGTTACACAATCATAAACAAACACACACACACAAAAGTTACACAATCACAAACAAACACACACACACACAAAAGTTACACAATCACAAACAAACACACACACACACAAAAGTTACACAATCACAAACAAACACACACACACACACAAAAGTTACACAATCACAAACAAACACACACACACACACAAAAGTTACACAATCACAAACAAACACACACACAAAAGTTACACAATCACAAACAAACACACACACACACAAAAGTTACACAATCACAAACAAACACACACACAAAAGTTACACAATCACAAACAAACACACACACACAAAAGTTACACAATCACAAACAAACACACACACAAAGGTTACACAATCACAAACAAACACACACAGGCAAAGAAACACACACACAAACACACAAACACGATGACAACACCATTACCCAACACTCCTTGATTCGTACCGTGATAAAATTTATATACAGATATACATATATTTTTTTATAATTTGGATCGGGAAGTACAATATGAACTTTGAACCCCCCTAATCCCCCTGCCCCCCCCCTGCCCCCCCCTATCTTTGACCGGCTGACTGGTTTCTTTCTGATCAAGTGGTAATTCTCACTGACCGGTTGGCTTTTGTGTGTGTGTGTGTGTCGTGGCAATGTTTAAGTTATGTTAGCTTCAATGAGATTAAGTTGAGGTAGGTTAGGTTAGGTTATTTTATGTTAGCTTCGATGAGGTTAGGTTAAAGTAGGTTAGGTTAGTTTAAAGTAAGTAAGTCAGGTTAGGTTAGGTTAGGTTTGGTTTAAGTAGGTTACGTTAAG